>JAZGTI010011982.1:0-11976 GCA_036877585.1 Botia kubotai | reverse complement strand
CCGGGTTTTGCGGTCGTCGGAGGACCCCTCCTCCTTTAACCGGGTAGGAAGGATCCTAAGGAGGATGCAGACCC
Organism: Botia kubotai; assembly: GCA_036877585.1. Classification (NCBI taxonomy): domain Eukaryota; kingdom Metazoa; phylum Chordata; class Actinopteri; order Cypriniformes; family Botiidae; genus Botia; species Botia kubotai. The sequence goes on along the minus strand of JAZGTI010011982.1, from coordinate 11,902 downwards.
TGAATTTGGACACACACATAGTCGAGCTCCCGCGATGAGCGAGGAGCTCAGGACTTTTATTATGATGTTTAGTGTTTGTCGCGTGTCTATGATGTCACTGTCCTTTTATGTCACTTCCTGGTTCATTTTGTTGGTTTCACCTGTGTTTGTATGATTAGTTTGTGTATTTAAGTTTGTGATATCATCATTCATGTCGGGGCTTATTGTTAGTCGTGGCGGTTGAGGTTTGGATTTAATTGTTTGTGTCTTATCTGGGTTTGGATTTACGCTTGTCTATTGGATTACTCTTTTGGATTGCCCCTTTTGGATTTGTTCGCCCTGATATTGAATTATATGTTCAGCATCTTGGTTTGTCTTTTGTATCTTCATTCGTTACTGCTGTCACACATGTAGTTGCCCCCCTTTTGTTAACTGGTTGTTGTTTGTGTATATTCCTGTTCATTGTTTTTTCATTAAACATCGTCTATTATTTAGTTCCGTGTTCCGTCATTGTTCATTCACACAAACACAACTGTCAGCTCAGCCATCCACCGTTACACATTTAAAGGCAAGCCAGATGCCGTTATTTTTTGATAAATGTCAATGAAGAAACTTCACCACCCTGCATAAATTAACACCATTTTCTCACAAAAGTTTAATGAATCGGAGCCTGTCTGCTTTATCTTTAATGTTTTGCATTAAACAATACCTATGTTGGTAGCTGAATGTAGGTTGTACTGTGATTAGGAGGCTATTTTGTAAGGGAAGGCAGAGTAGGGAATGCCGCGACAGATAGGACTCATTTACAGCTTCGCTACTAGCAAACGTGTAATATTACTATTTATAAATAAATATGGTGTAATATTGTTATTTTGTATATTTTCTAACGTAAATAAGAAATATTGATGTTTAATTTGTATGGCTTTCAGGTTTCACCAATTATTTCTTCAACAGTGGCTTAATTTTTTATCTGCCCCATATTAATAGAATCTCTGGTAGACTGGTTAATGGCTCTTGCTTTGCTCAAACCATCAGACTGACGTCATTCGAGAAGGATTTTTTAAAATAATAATGATGTTCCCAGATAAATTATTTATAATAAATACTGCAGTATTTCATAAAAAATTAAGAATGGTATATTTTAATTACATTGTTACTTTAGGAAAATACATTGAATTACAAATTTACATATTCTGACTTGGCCAAGTAACCAGAAATCAAATTACACTGCAAGAGTGCCAAATGATTTTAGGTTCTCTTAACCCAATTTAACTTTTTTTAATGAGTAGCTTTAGGTAAACAGATAATGTTATCAAAAGGTATTCATAGTTTATAATTTTCTCATTTCTTCACAGATTTTGTGTCTCAGGAGCTACAACACCCCAACAACTGCCTGCAGCTTTTCATAAACCTGTGTATCATTGTATTAAACTCCTTGAGCAGCTAACCAGCTAACAGTAACAGCTCATGAATATACACACAATTTACTGCCATGTAATTTAATGTGGCGTCCACTGGGTGGCGTTTGCCACACAGGGTCCTGATGACTATCAGCTTTCTAAACAGCAATTAAATCCTGCCTCATTAAGACATAAATCAGCTCCTTGCTGATCCCTCTGTGGGGTAGAGTGGTACAAATGAGATGAGAGTAAGAAAGAATCAGCCTAAAATCTTTATGCCATGTCTGAACTGCGCACATAAGAAAGTGCAGAGCGAGCAAGAAGGTTGCCAGGTAAAAAGATAACTAATTACAGTAGGCCCCATAGATGGGCCTTCTCTTGTTTCGGGATCTGTTTTCTCATTTCCATTCAAAAGTCATACTGAAAGCTTAAAGCTCTTTTTGGCTCCCCTCCATGTGGAAGAGGGCCGCACAGAGCATGAAAGAGCGAAGGCCACCTATTCAGAACCCTGTTGTTTCCACAACTCTTAACAAACCCAAGGCCATATTCAAAGGGATGAGAGAAAGAGAAGGGCTAAAAGAGATTTGGATAGGCAGAAAAAAGCTAAGAGTGCTAAAGTGCTGTCCTCACACATGAAGCTTATTTTTAAGTTTCCACCCCTACACAAAACATACACTACCCCACTCCACTGGATACCATGGATACCATAATGCTATTTCTGAATAAACAGAATAAAACATCTATAATTTAAACACTGGATACTGAAACAATGGGGCATGAATGAAACCAACTGAAACCAGTTAAAGCCTACACAGACAAAGAGTTTGATAAAAGATCTGGTCATATAATGCATTCTTTTTGACTTTAATATTTTCACTCTATTTTCAAACTCTAATTTGTACATATTATATATTACATTTACTAGCTAATTTATTATGATTTCAGGTAAACACACTGGCTGTCAAAGGTGGGGTGGACATGTGCATTAGGAGGATTATGCATGGACTGATTACAAACTGTTTGGTAAAAAATATCAACATGCAAGGAATAAATGGAAAGATTGGTTTCCAGTGCTTATGTTTATGAGATGCTGTGATTGGTAAGTTGTATTGCCATAAGAGTGGTTTAAGTGTTTAAGAATTATCAAAAGTTATTTAAATTGATAATTCAGGTCCCAAGAGGAGTAGAGAAAGCAGAGAACAAGATGAGAAAATGGGAGAGGAGGGATGGGAAGGGGGAGTGAGAAAAGAAGGGCAAAAGAAAAGGAGAGAGTGAAGAAATTGAGGGATGAGAAATGGGAAGGAGATGAGAGGATGGAAGGGGAGAGGAAAGTAAGAGGGTATAAGTAGAGAAGGGAGGAGGTAGATAATAAGCAGCGGGGAGGAGGTAGATAATGAGCAGCTGAGAGGACAGCTGAATTAAGAAGTGCAAAGTGCTTGCTAGTTACTTTAAAAACAAATTGGTTATTCTTCTATTTTACAGTGTCCTTGCTACATGTTACATGTACTTACTGAAATTAAAACTTTAAATCACCAGATTAACACTCTGTTCTCCTTGGGGATCCAAGGAACTGCACTCCAATGGTTTCAGTCCTACCTCTCTAATAGATCCTTCAGGGTGTCATGGAGAGGTGAGCTGGCCAAACCACATCATATGGTCACAGGGGTCCCTCAAGGATCAGTCCTAGGACCCCTTCTATTTTCCATCTACACAACATCATTAGGTCCCTATCATACATCACATGGCCTTACATGGCTTCTCTTATCACTGCTACACTGATGACACCCAGATCTTCTTTTCCTTTCACCCTGATGACCACGCAGTAATGGATCATATATCAGTCTGTTTGTATGACACAACACCACCTACAACTCAACCTAGCCAAAACTGAACTTCTTTTCTTTTCAGCTCACCCTTCAGCCACACACAACTTTGCAGTCCAGCCAGACTCTACAACCCTAACACCAACAAGGACAGCCAGAAAGCTTGGAGTTGTCTTTGATAACCAGCTGACATTTTCAGACCACATTACCAAAACGACACGATCAATCTAGATTTGCCTTATACAGCATTAGGAAAATCTGGCCTTATCTAACTGAACATGCAACACAGTTCCTTGTCCAGACCCTTGTCATTTCTAGGCTGGACTACTGCTCTGTTAGCCAGCCTTCCAGTACTCAAACCACTACAAATGATTCAAAACGCAGCAGCTCATCTCGTCCGCAGAGAGCGTAAAAGAGCCCATGTCACACCTCTCCTCATTTCTCTTCACTGGTTACCAGTTGCCGCACGCATCAAATTCAAATCCTCACATACAAAACCCTCACTGGTTCATATAATTCATATGGTCCTTATTTTCTGCTAAACAAATGCTGTCGAACTGATCATAGCATTGCACTGGGGTTGAAATTTTTAAAAAAAAGTGTAGTCGTATATCTGTACTTATTTTTAAATTGCACATAACTCTGTGAAAAGCAACTGCTTAGACTGGTTTCTCATGCAGCCATATTGGATACTGGTAGGAAGATGGTGCCAGCTCATTACTAAACTTATTAACTATGTCTGTCAATAGCTATATCTGACCCCGGATAGGGATGGTGGCAAGAGAGAGAGGATGAAAAGAAAAGAGCGTCAGGAGAGTACAGGTTAACTTGCGACTTGTTTGGATGTTGGAGAGTTGTGTGCACAGTGCCATGTGTTCATAAACTGAAACATTTTCAAAAGCTGTGTGAAACATCGCATTGATGTTCAAGCATTGTTTTTTGTTTGTTAAAATGGAAAATGTTTTGTTTAAATATGAAACAATAAATATTTTTTAGAATACTGTTGTTCAGACATTTTTTCTGGGCCAAGGGTGTGTATAAAGTGGTTAGCAAAAGGTTTTGTTGCAGCCAACATGTGAAACCAATTTTGGTCATACATAGGACCAGAACATTTGGCTGAGATATGGATATGCCATGGGCCATATGTGGCCCGAGTTCTGGCAACCAGACCTGGTCCACTCATGTACCGTAATTCATTGCTGTATTTGGGCCAAGTGAAAGTGGGTTGTGTGGCCCATCACTGGGCCAAACTAGTTTTGCTATGTGGGTATGATACCAGTGTCAAAGAGAATTATTCGCTCTGTGGCAAACAGAATGGACAATTACAAAAAATGAACAAAAATAATAGACAGTGACATGCTGAGCTCATTTGAATGTGTGTCTAGCCCACACAGTAAAAATGATGCAAACAACTCTTTTGTTAAAGGGTCCTTTATAATACCTGATCATCTGTTCTGATTTATGTACTGTATGTTTAAGATTTATTTTGCAATTCGTTTTCTGCATAATATATACGGAAGCATTGAACCAAAAGTGAAGAAAAAAACAAAAAACTTTTCTTGTTATTTTGACAAGTTGTTATTTCGACATGTTAATTAGTTATTTCGAGATAATAAGTCGTTATAATTAATATGAACAAGAGTATAAGAGATAGATGCTGTGGAAATTAAACTGTGTGTTTTTTTTAGAGCTAACAGTGTAATCTTAGTGAATATACCTGAAAAATAGGGCAGTTTTTAAGCTAAACAAGCATAAACAGAAAAAAATATACTTTGCTGCAACACCTGATACATTCCTATTTTTCTCACATTCTGTTTTTCCAGGGCTTTGTGATTTAAAATAGAAGTAATCTCATGAGTATGCACAAAACCCCACACATGTACCTTCAGTGGTGTGTAACTGTTTTTGTGTGCGTTTCACTTATTCTGTAGTTCTGTGAGCTTTTCTTAGCCTTAATTGTGTTCTTTTGCAAAACATTCATTCCTTAATCTTTCATAATCTTCTTTGTTATAGTAATTAGCCAAAGAGCACAATGTAAGCACTGCAAATTCTAATAACCTAAATTGAACTACCACCACTCTAAAATCTAGTTGTCAAAAATAATTAAATATAAATAAAGAGAGAGAATATCTGAAAGACTAACCTCACATTTATTTCTGATGAGCAAATTTTACAGTTTCTTTGTCCTTACAACCATATAACTGGAGAACAGATGTTTGGCTCCTGCTTCATTCATCTGGTGAAATTGATTACTTATTATAATTAGGCCAGCCGTGGCCTAATGGTTAGAGAGTCGGACTTGTAACCCAAAGGTTGCAGGTTCGAGTCTCAGGTCCGGCAGGGATTGTAGGTGGAGATTGTAAATTACCAGCACTCTCTCCACCCTCAATACCATGACTGAGGTGAGACCCTTGAGCAAGGCACCTAACCCCCAACTGCTCCCCGGGCGCCGCAGCAATGGCTGCCCACTGCTCCGGGTGTGTGTTCACGGTGTGTGTGTGTTCACTACTGTGTGTGTGTGTGCACTTAAATGGTTAAATGCAGAGCACAATTTCCGAGTATGGGTCACCATACTTGGCCTCACGTCACAGTCTTTCCTTTCCTAATTAGAATACTAATTAAATACTATATACTATAATTAGTCCGAGTATGGGTCACCATACTTGGCCTCACGTCACAGCCTTTCCTTTCCTAATTAGAATACTAATTAAATACTATATACTATAATTAGTTTATAAGTGGGTACAGGCCATAGATATGTGTTCTTATGTATGTCTCTAAAAGAAAACTGACAAAAAAAACAACACAAATTTGTTGATTTTCAAACACTATTCCTCTGATATAAAATCTCACAGAATAAATTAATTTAATATAAAATATAATAATAACAACAACAATAATAAATAACAATAATTTTAATAATAAATAATAATTGATATTAAAACATTTATAAATAACGCACACACAGGCCTTTGTTTGCCTGTAACTCACCTATACTGCACCAATTCACTAATTTCTTTTATTTCTTTTATTTCCACTCTTTCTCAGAAAATAGCAATTATGAAGCAGCAGCCAAAGAGAACACACAGACAGCTGCATCCTCAACTCAGGAGAGGGTTCCTCTTGCAACTACCAAAACTGATAAACTGACATTACCATCTGTTTTAAATAAAGGCTTGGTGTCTCAAATTTATCTCATAAAATAAGCGGTCTGATCATTTTGATATTGATTTAAATATTTCTATGTTCCTGCATCAACCTTACTCATGAATAAAATTCAAGTTAAATGAAAAGTTGTCATAGCTTTTTGCTTTTTGGTGTTTATAAATATTTTAGTGCTGTTTATAATCAATTCTACCTTTTAAACATTTTTTTGGTAGACACACACTGTGTCTTCACATAGGAACAGAACCACTGTGATAATCTGAGAAGAACCATTTTCATAATTAACTGCTGAATGACCTTGATTTATGTCAAATACTAAACGTTTTACCCCATTTAATTTCAATTTCATTTCATTTCAAAAACTTTCATGAATTCTCTTTCCATTCTTTTGTTTTCATTCTGAAAGAAGCAGGTCTAAAACATCATGTTTCATTTTGAGGCTAACTGGAACATTCCACATGAATAAGCATTTCACACTCACCTTTATGAAGCCTGTCCAACATTTTAATGAAAAGCCCAAATGTTTTTCCTTTAAGATGCTATGAGCCTTATTCAGTACCTCAGAACTCCATTAAGTTCAAACATTCAGCTGCTGTGCCAAATGTTTTTATTATTTGGATGGGTTTTCTTATTTTTCTCTGAGGAGGTCCAGTAATGTGTGTTTAGGAGACAGACTTTGTGATGTCAACATATACGAATTGAATACATCTGTGTTTTTGTGCACAACCTAAGTAAAAAAAAAAGTGGAGCAAATAACCACATTTTGGGGTCAGACATCTTGCCAAATCCAGTGCCATCCAAATAAGAATGTCTGTGAGTGCCGTATTTTGTTTATTTTGCAGCACTTCTTATTTTGACCTTTATCAAGTACCATAACTGTTTTGCTGCTTGGTGGAACATCATTATAGACTTGTTTGTCAACTTTTTGAGTAAAATACCAGTTGGTGCTTCAAGTACTGCTGGCATTCCACCTGTTGTGAAACTGAACTGAAATCAATAGGAAGAGCAGATCCTGAAAATAGTTGAGAATGATCACTGTTATAGCAGTGTCAGGTATGACGCTCACTCTAACTTACTGCCTAGACAGACTTTAGTCAAGGTAGGTATTTATAGTGATTTAAAAAAGTAATGTGGGATAGATGGACATCTGTTTTTTTTATGCCACAGGATCAGGATCTGCTGTTACTAAAAGATGCATCCAAGTCTCCATTATCAAGTAAAAAAACTGTAATAAAGAGTCAGATGCATTAGGATCTATTTGCAGCTATTTAATAGAGAAGTCAACAGACAGGGTCAGGTAAAAACAAATGGGTTTAATGGAGGCAAGGCAGAGAGTAATCATTAACCCGGCAAGAATCAGGGAAGACAGCAAACAATCAAAACAGTAATACAATCCAAGGTAAAGGCAGGCAGCAAACAACTAAAAAAACAAGAACAGTCCAAGATCAAACATGGAAAACCACAACCAGAATACAACAGGTAAACACCGCTCGGAATTGATGCAAGGAGCAAATCAAGACAAGTCCGGTTTACTCCGCCTCCTCCACGCTGCCAGAGGGAACCATTGCCAGAATATTAGTTTATCTTTCGGACTACATTTCCCATATGCCCCGTGCCTATGGCTGATTACTTCCTGTTTGCCGCACCTGTTCCCAATCAACCCAGCTATATAAACCCCGGACTCAGTCCAACACATTGCAATGTCTCGTTTTGCCTCTGTTAACTTTTCAGAGCGGTTTCCCATTGTTGGCTACCTGGTTATCATTTGGATTGTCTATTGTGTTTCTGATTGTTTGCTGCTTGCTTTTTTGACCTTGCATTGGATTACGTTTTGGCTTTCTATCTGCCTGCCCTGACCTCTGCCTGTATTATAATTTTTTATTTTGTCTATTCCCCATTGCTCAGTTTGCTGGTGTTCTTGTGTTTGACCATACTATTATTAAAAGCTGTCTTTAAAAGAGTCTTTGTTACAGAAGACATAGCCACACAGCAATCCAGCAGCCATTCGCCAGCTCTCTACTGAGCTGTCGGCTCAAGCGTCTCAGATCGCCATGCATCAGCATCAGCTCACACGTCCAAGTGAACAATTGTTATACCTTACCCAGGGATGTGCCGATCTGATACCCTATCCAGGTCCAACTGTACAGCCCCTTCTGAGCCCATGCAAATTAACTACACTCATCTCTACCGAAGAACGCGAGCACCTCTTCTGCTCTGGTCTTTGCCTTTCCTGCGGGCAGTCTGGTCATCAGAGATCCAACTGCCCCGTCCGACCCGTCTCTAATCGACCTCCGGTGAGTGTTGCCTCAATCTCTAACAGTCAAAGTAATATTATTTGAATTCCTGTCTCTTTGACCTCTAGTAACATAACCATAACCACATCTGCCTTAGTAGATTTGGGAGTGGCAGCCAATTTCATTTCACTAGAATCCGCCAAAGATAACAATATCCCACTAACTCTCTGCTTTTTATAGAAAGTGGGGAGCACCAGACTGAGAACGTACAACTCCGTATAGGCATGCTCCATTCTGAAACACTACAACTATATGCAATCTTATCACCTAATCACACAATCGTTCTGGGTCTGCCTTGGCTGCGCTCACATAAACCGATTATTTCTTGGGGTGAGGGTTAAATTATTAGTTGGGGAAAAACCTGTCATGATCGCTGTTTAAATAAAAGCTCTCTTGTAGTCTCCTACCCTTACCAAGAACCCACCGAATCCCCAGCCTAACATTCCATCAGAATACTCCGATCAAGCTGTGGCTTTTGGTAAACAAAAAGCCTCCCAATTGCCTCCCCATCGTACTGTAGATTGTGTGATTAATTTAATCCCGGGCACTTCTCCCCCCTAAGGGCCGTATTTTTCCCCTCTCTCAGCCATAAATCGAAGCCATGTGGCAATGTATTGAAGAGGAATTGGCAAAAGGCTTCATCCGCCCGTCCAACTCACCGGCATCCGCCGGGTTCTTTGTAGTTAAAACAGACAGGGAATTAAGGCCATGTATTGATTATCAGGGTCTGAATGAAGTCACAAAGTTTTGCTACCCGCTTCCTTTAATTCCTGTAGCCCTTGAACAAGTTCGCTGTGTCAAATATTTTATGAAATTGGATCTAAAAAGCGCTTACAATCTGGTCTGGATTAGAAAGAGAGACTAATGGAAAAAAGCCTTCTCCACTTCTAGCGGACATTATGAATATTTGGTTATGCCTTTTGGGTTAGTGAATAGTCCATCCGTCTTCCAGTCTTTCATGAATGACATTTTCAGTGATATGATAGATAAATGGGCTATCGTGTATATAGATGACATTTTGATTTACTCTGAGTTTGTCGAAGAACACGCAGAACATGTACATCGTGTCATGAAACTATTAATCGAGAACATCCTGTATGTGAAAAAGGAGAAATGTGAGTTTCACATGACTTTTCTAGGGTACGTGATAAGTCAGGAGGGAGTTGCCATGGATGATAAAAAGGTTCGAGCTGTAACTGATTGGCCACAGCCCAAGACAGTAAAGGAACTCTTTTTAGGTTTCGCTAACTTTTACCAGCCCTGCATTCAGGGTTTCAGTTCAGTAGCTGCACCTCTAACCTCATTTACTAAATGCCACTCGGGCAAGTTATCTTGGAACGATGAAGCAACCAGGGCATTCGCAGGCCTAAAAACTTGTTTAACCACCGTTTCTGTCTTGCGTCATCCGAACCCAGAATTGCCCTTCATAGTTGAAGTCGATGCTTCCAATCACGATGTGGGTGCTGTACTGTCTCAACGACATGGTACATCACCTAAGATTTGCTTTCTTCTGTAAACTCTCATCAGCAGAGTGAAATTATGATGTCGGAAACCATGAGATGTTAGCTTTAAGTTGGCACTACAGGAATGGCGACATTGGTTAAAGGGGGCTGTACATCCTTTTACCATTATAACTGATCATAAGAATCTAGAGTATGTCCGGACTGCTAAATGTTTAAACCCCCATCAAGCCCGATGGTCTCTGTTTTTTACCCGATTCAATTTCACCGTAACACACTGCCCAGGCTCAAAAAACACTAAAGCTCTTTCCTGACAGTCTGAAGATGCCCCTAAATCTCCGTTACCAGAAAACATTATCCCAGAAAAGATCCTAGTTGCCCCCGTCCAATGGGACTTGCATACCCAGATCCAGAACGCAAACATCCCGCGGAATGTCCTGAGAATCTCATCTTCTTTCCCAAACCATTTAGAAAGCGTTTACTCACTTAGGTGCATGAAAATCCAAGTTCAGGCCACCCGGGTATCACTGCCATGATCCATCTCCTTAGAAATCGATACTGGTGGCCGAATCTCCCCACCGACACCATACAATTCATCCAGAAATGTTCAGTATGCCAAGCTTCCAAGACTCCCAGGCAATTACCTGCCGGTCTCCTACAGCTTTTACCTACCCCACAACATCCCTAGTCTCACATTGCCATTGATTTTATTACTGATCTGCTCAGTAATTCACAAGGAAACACTACAATCCTTACTATAATCAACCAGTTCTCCAAGTCATGCCACCTAGTACCTTATATATCTAGTATATCCTTGATCCGACCCTCACTGAGGAGTTTTATAGAGCCCACCCGGAGAGGAAGACCCCGGCATCTCTTTCCTCCTCACCTCAGGAGCCGCTCACAGGGGGGGACTCTGTTACGGAGGAGGCCACCAGAGGAAACCATCGCCAGAGTACTAGTTTATCTTTCGGACTGCATTTCCCATGTGCCCCATGCCTAGGGCTGATTACTTTCTGTTTGCCGCACCTGTTCCCAATCAACCCAGCTATATAAACCCCGGACTCAGTCTAACACGTTGCAATATCTTGTTTTGCCTCTGCTAACTTTTCAGAGCATTTTCCCATTGTTGTTTATCATTTTGGATTGTCTGTCATGTTTCTGATTGTTTGCTGCCTGCCTTTAGGACCTTGCATTGGATTACGTTTTTGATTCCTGCCTGCCCTGACCTCTGCCTGTATTATCGTTTCTGATTTTGTCTATTCCCCATTGCTCTGTTTGCCGGTGTTCGACCTATTGCCTGTTTGACCATTCTGTTATTAAAAGTTGCAATCCAGATGACACTTCGTTACAGTTTACGAAATCAGAAAATATTGTAAAGAATAGAGGTTTTAGTTTCATCAACTGTTTCTTATCCTTATGGCCTGACAGATCTTCATAGTTGAAGATGCATTAATGCATGAATGCATTAATATCTTATTGTTACTACACATGGCAATTACTTTCAAAATAGGCTGTGTATTTCAGGTGAATCATTACCTTAGGAGCATTAGTAAGATTTGGTAACGTGAAGCCAATTAACACTTAATGGATGAAAAAATGTACCTTAATTATTGGTGTATGCCGTGCAGAGACCTTTAAAGGGGCAGGTGCTCAAAGTATAAAAAGGGCACCTGGAACAAGGCATTAAAGAGCCCCTCGGGTCCATCACCTCATTGTAGGCATCCAGTTACTTACGTAGCAAGTAACAATGTCATTAATAAGACAAATAATGCATTATT
>JAZGTI010011981.1:0-16142 GCA_036877585.1 Botia kubotai | reverse complement strand
CCTCATCCCGACCGCTCGACGGTGAGATCGCGGCAGGGCTCGTTGGAGGCGATCGATGACCACCCGTTCTGCGACCTGCGCGGCGGTGGGATCCCTCTCAAGTAGCCAGTGCTGCGCGATGTGGGTCAGGTCGGTGGCCTGGGCACGGGCTGGCACCCGGGCGTGCAGCTTGCTGTGCAGCGCATATGGAGGAGAGGCCCAGCCGGGCGAGGATCTCCCGCCTCACTTCCGGATATTCCTCGGCGGCAGCGGGCGGCAGGGAGAAGTACGCCCTCTGCGCTTTGCCGGTGAGAAGGGGTGCCAGCAGTTGTGCCCAGTCCTCGTAAGCCCACCCCTCACGAGTTGCGGTCGTTTCACAGACTCGCAAAAACGCCTCCACGTCATCGTCTGCCGTCATTCCTCCGCCCGGCTCTGACGGGTGGTCAGATGCTTGACAATCTGCTGCTGGTGGATGCTTACCTCAGTAAGGCGCTGTAGGATTTCCTCCATGTCCACGGGGAAAGGCGCACCGTTCTCCGCTGTGAACAGACAAAAAAAAACTGTGTTTTTAGTGGGGTGCCGCCTACTTTTGTCAGTGATTTCTCACAGGTATCCCCACATTCTCCACCAATTGTCACGGGTGAAGAATTACACAACAAGGCATGCGGTGAGAAAAGCCCCCGGAGGGTGGGTTTATTACATAAACAGTGATGTGCAGATGTGTGGCAGCCGGTGTGGCTGGTGCGGCTGGTGTGATCTGTGCTCCGTGCGTCCCTTGTGGTGGTGAGAGTGCGAGCCCGTGCGTGCTCCCCAAAATGGCTGTCTGGTCACTCGCTGCTCTCTGTAACATAGGGTGACAAACGTTAGTCCACAGAAAAAACATCGAACTCAGTTCTCGCGAGGGCGAGAGCTGGCGGCTTTTTACAGCCGCGTGGTGATGCGGTCCAGCTGTGATCGGTCCGCCGGTGATGAGCTGGTGCAGGTGCGGCGCGCCGGTTGCCAGGGCGACGCTGATCAGCCCAGAGAGACTCGTCACAATACATATATAAACATATATGTATACACATACAAATTACATATATGCGGCAGCCGGACAGGCTGTACATTATGGAAGTTTTGCAGGCGTACCAGGCTGACCTACTTAAATACCTTGACCAAGGTGGGGAATTAGAACTTCAAGGAGCTCCTCCCCTGCCAGGTAGCTGTGGCATCAGGTGGTCCATCCACCTCTTCTTTTAAATCTTCAGCAGCAGAAGGCCAGCATAGGAGCTTGAGCTCCCCCACAGAGACCTAGGGGAGTTGGGCAGCACACGCAGGCCTTGCAACCCAAGAGGAAGTTTGATCTGAGGACTGTGCTTTTCTCAAAGATTGCGAAAAACACCTGACGGCAGGAGCACTATACTAGTGGCCAGCCAATATCGAGTGCTTTCTTTCAGCCTAGCCCTATCGTTGCGCACCTTCACAAAGGGAGTGGATGCATCTCTGATGTTATTGCCTTCCTATAATTTATTGCTTCATTGTTTTCGTCTGATCATATCTGGATCAGACCACATCAGATTTCTTACATTGGGTCTCACTCTTGGCTACAGAAAAATGGGTTTTATCCCAAAATCCATGGTAAGGGTTATGCAGCGAGGGCTTTGTACCCTTTCTATGTGGATCAGACCTCGGTTTCTCACCTTGGTTTCTCACCCACTCTTGGCTAAGGGAAAATGGATTTTATCGCAGATCCTTCTTTGGGCAGAGACCAGACTGCTCTCCATCAGAGCAATGTACATCCTAGGGCATGCAAATCTGGGAGCAAATATTCTGTCGTGGTAGGAGCTGAGGCCTGGGAAATGGAGGCGCCAGTCATGAGTGGTGGATGTGGCAGCTCTTTGTGTCATTCAATTTTTTCAATTCAATTTTATTTATATAGCACTTTTTACAATGTTACATTGCTTCAAAGCAGCTTTACATAGAGAAACAAAGAATAATAATAAAACACAGAACAAATGTCAGAAATGTTAATGGTATTAGTGCAAATAATATGTGTGGGATGCATAAGACTAATTAGGTATACTAGGTTTATAGTATGTTTATGAATAAAGGGGTTTAAAGAATATTTATGTCCGGATGCCAGTCTGATCAGCAGGGTTTGTATTGTTTTCTGTTGTCTGCGTCACCCCGCTCTCTTGTTTATCCCAGCTGTTTCGCTTCAGTCACCATCACTCTCACCTGTTGAATTGCTAATTCTCCTCCCATTATATTTCCCTCGTGTGTTCCCTTCTTTGTCAGACTGTGGTGGATGTTTCCCGTTTCCTGACCGCGCTGTATACTCTTTGTTTAAAAACCAGTTATTCCTTAGTCTAGTCTAGTTTGATCAAATTTAATAATACTTTATCACAGTCTTAGTCTCAGTCTGACAGTTAGTCTAGTGATTGTTTGTCTTGTCTCGTTTAAAGCTTCTGGCCGTTTACGTTGTTGTGTGTATATGTTTGTTTCAGTGCTTCCACTCACTGTTTCCTGTTCGTCCATGGAGTTACCCTCAATCCGGAGTCCGTCGCTGCCTCTACTCACCTGTCTCCCTCCGGTTCCTGCTGCCACGCCATCCAGTTACCAGCCGATACTCCTGCCCTGCCCGTCACCCCCATCACCCCTGTCTGTGCCGACAATCACCTGAACTCTCATTCCTTGTCTTGTGACTGTCTAGACCATTATTATCAGCGTTGAACTGAGTTATAATAAATCACCTTTGCTTGCAATTGGGTTCTCTGTGTTTTTTCCTAGAAACCCAGTACAGTCTGACCATGATGGACCCAGCAAGCTTGGATTCTCTTCGGTCGGCATTGGCGCAGTAGGGGGCACTGCTGGGCCAACATGCATCTATGTTCAATGCCAACTCTGCTGAAATAGAGCGGTTCGCCGCTGGAATGCCAGAACTCCAGGTCTCTGTTGATGAGATTCGGCGGGACTTTGTGACATTTTGAATACCAAGTCCCTCCGTTCGGCCTTGTGAACGCTCCGGCTGTCTTCCAGGCTCTCATTAACGACGTGCTGGCGGACATGGTTGATAAATTTGTGTTTGTGTACATGGATGATATATTTTTTTCCCCTCTCTCCAGGTGCACGTCCAGCACGTTCGAAGGGTCCTCCAGCGACTTCTCACCAACCACCTGTATGTTAAGGCAGAGAAGTGCAGTTTCCATGCCGAGTCCGTTTCGTTCCTGGGGCATATTATCTCAGCACAGGGGATCTGTCCGAATCCTTCTAAGGTTCAGGCCGTGGCTGAATGGCCAGTTCCTGATTCTCATAAAGTGCTGCAGCGATTCCTGGGTTTCACCAATTTCTATCGGCGATTCATCAGGAATTTTAGCTCAGTGGCTGCCCCGCTCACTGCCCTTACTTTCACCAAGGTTCCGTTCAGATGGCGCTCACAGGCTTAGGCGCTTAGACTTAAGTCCCGCTTCACCTCTGCTCCTGTTCTTTGTTTTCTAGATCCTGAGCGGCGGTTCATTGTGGAGGTGGACACCTCCAAAGTTGGAGTTGGGGCAGTATTATCTCAAAGGTCTGAGTCCGATGGTAAGGTGCATCCCTGCACCTACGACATCGGCAATCGGGAGCTCTTGGCGGTCAAGGTGGCCCTGGAGGAGTGGCGTCCTGGTTGGAGGGCCCAGTGTAGCCCTTTTTGGTCTGGACAGACCATAAGAATCTTGAGTACATCCGTTTGGCCAAGAGGCTGAGCTCACGCCAGGCCCGATGGACACTCTTCTTCGGCCATTTCAATTTCTCCCTCTCGTACCGGCCCGGGTCCAAAAATATCAAACCTGATGCTCTTTCCCACGTATTCGAGTCCCCCGGGGAGAGTTCTCCGGCCGAAGCCATCCTCAAAAAGGGGATGGTGGTAGGGTCTCTCTCCTGGGGGATCGAGTGACAGGTGAGGTTGGCCGGCCGGAGGGTCGGCTGGTTGCGCTGCGACCTGAAGTCCTTCGATGGGCTCACGCATCCCACTTTACCTGCCATCCAGGAATTCTGAGATCTTGATTTTGGTGGCCTTCCATGAGGCCCAACGTCAGG
Organism: Botia kubotai; assembly: GCA_036877585.1. Classification (NCBI taxonomy): domain Eukaryota; kingdom Metazoa; phylum Chordata; class Actinopteri; order Cypriniformes; family Botiidae; genus Botia; species Botia kubotai. Next base: position 12,107 of record JAZGTI010011981.1, on the reverse strand, counting down.
CAGTTTGTGTTGGCCTGCTCTGTCAGCACCCAGAACAAGTTGTCAAACTCACCTCCTGTTGGTCTGCTCCAGTCACTCCTAGTTCCCTCTCACCCATCATCCCACATTGCCCTTGATTTCGTCACTGGGCTCCCAGCTTCTGATGGCAACACTGTGGTGGACCGCTTTTCCAAAGCGGCTTCATTTCATTTCCCTTCCCAAGCTGCCCTCTGCCCGAGAGACTTCTTAATTAATGGCCGACCACGTCTTTCGGTTACATGGACTTCCGACCGGCGTTGTGTCCAACAGGGGTCCGCAATTCATCTCTCGATTCTAGCAGGAGTTCTGTCAACAGATCGGGGCCACATCAAGTCTGTCGTCTGGTTTCCACCCGCAGACCAACAAGCAGTGTGAGCGGGCCAACCAGGATCTCGAAAGAGCACTCCGCTGCCTGACGGAATCCAAGTTCCTGGAGCCACCTGCTCTCCTGGGTTGAGTATGCCCGGAATTCCCTACGGGTATCTGCATCTGGATTGTCACCTTTTAAAGTTGTCTTGGTTAACAACCTCCTCTGTTTCCCGCACAGAAACCCGAAGCTGCGGTGCCCTCAGCCTTGGCCTTCGTCTGGTGGTGCCGTCGCACCTGGAGGAAGGCCAGGAAAGTCCTGGCCCAGACATCCCGACGCACCAAAGCAGCCACCAATCATCGCCGAACCCCTCAACCAAGGTACACCTGCGGTCAGCGAGTATGGTTGTCCACTTAGGACCTACCTCATTGGGCCATACCAGATTGCTAAGGTGTTGAGTCAGGTGGCGGTCAGGCTACGTCTGCCTCCTTGCCTTTGTCGGGTCCATACGGTTTTCCATGTCTCTTGGATCAAACCAGTGTGGCTCTCACCTCTTCATCCTCCTCCCTCTGCTCCAGCCCCAGCCCCGCCCCCTCCCCGGCTCAGGTTTCAGTACTTAGTGGAGTGGGAGGGCTATGGTCCAGAAGAGCGAGTTGGGTGCCGTCCTGGGACATCCGTTTTCTGTGTCACCCCGCCCACTTGTTTGTCCCAGCTGTTTCGCTTCACTCATCATCACTCTCACCTGTTGAATTTCTAATTCTCCTCCCTTTATATTTCCCTCATGTGTTTTCTTCTTTGTCAGACTGTCATGGATTACTCCTGCCCTGCCCGTCACCCTCCCGGGTGAAACCCTGACACTTTATGCGATAAAACCACAAAAAAAGGGGTTTATAGTATGTTTATGCGATAAAACCACAAAACTGTTGAGCAAGATATGCGTTATAGTTTACATAGGGATGACATATAATAGATAACATCTTATGGGACAGGGGTATAAGGGATTTGCAATACATGAACTACACAACATGCAAAAGTAGTATATAAACATGCATACATACATACATGCATAAAATATATGCAATAAAATATTAGACATTTTCAATTTACAAAACCCTAGGTTAAGTTAGACGTCAGCAGTCTCCCAGCAAGCAAGCCAACAGGGCGACAGTGGCAAGGAATGAAAACTCCAATTATGTATAGGTGGAGAAATAAACCTTGAGAGAAGCCAGGCTCGACCAGGAGGGCCAGTTCTCCTCTAGCACGTTAAAGCTGCAATTTGTAACTGCCTTAGATACGAATATAGTTCATTATGATGATTTATAGTTATTTATTGATGAAAAACTGATGGTTCCAATTATATTTGATAATATCTCGGGCACTGAGAAATCGTGCCAACAAAAAACGGTGAGGCATAATGTTACTAACTGCAGCCATAACATCACACTGCTGTGACTAAGCGGAGAACAAAATAAAGCTAAAAGTTGTCATATAAACAACGATAGGTTTACTAAAGAAGTCAATCAAATCCTGATGATCTGTCTCAGGGTCATTTCATCCAGTCCCCCACCATCTGGTCTCAGAGTTTGGATCCCGCTGACTACAGGACCTTGGGGAATGAAAGACAGATTTAGTGTGCAGCCAGTACATCTGATTGTTTTTATTTTAAAATTTATACAATGCTTGATAGGCAGCCAGTGTAGAGTTGACAAAACTGGGCTTATTTGGCCATACTTGTTCGTTCTCGTGAGAACTCTGGCTGCTGCATTCTGAACCATCTGGAATTTTTGGATTAATCTTGCAGGGCAGCCACCAAGCCACAATCGAGTCTTAATGTCATAAATGCATGAATTAATTTTTCATTGTCTGACTTCGAGAGCATGTATCATAGTTTTGATATATTTTATATGAAAAATGAAAAAACGCAGTTTACATGTATAGCTGAGTATCATCATAACAATGGAAACTAACTCCATGTCTCTTAATAATTGCTCCCAGAGGTAACATGTATAAGGTGAAAAGTAGGGGCCCAAGAACTGAGCCCATGTTAATGATTTTTTTCTCTTGCAGTGTCTATTTTGTTATTAAAGAAATTCATAAAATCATCACTATTATGGTATTACCAACTGTCAGAGGCAGATGACGCTTTATCGTTGGTAATTTAGCCACTGTGTCAAATAGATATCTAGGGTTGTGTTTATTTTCTTCTAAATGATTTGAAAAATAGGCAGATCTGGAGCTTTTTAAGGCCTTTCTATAATTTGAAACATTCTCCTTCCATCGTATACCAGAGTATCGAGTCCCAGAGTATCAAGTCAGGGTCCATGGGACACAATGGATAAATGGTCAGTGGTCATTGACAGGGATCCTCCCATCTGAGATGTGGATAACACTGAACTGCAATAAACTAATGCCATCTACAGCCCAGTGCTGTCAGGACTTTGGTTTGATCGGCTGGGTTTGTATTGTTTTTTGTCAGAGCACAAAAAACAATCCGGTGTCCGCGTGCTCCGGTGTCCGCGTCACCCCTCCCTCTCGTTATCGTTCCCAGCTGTGTCCACTCATTCATCCATTCATCATCACACTCACCTGTTTTAGCACTTGATTTCTCCCCTTTATATTTTCCTCGCTGTGTGCAGTCCTTGTCAGATTGTCGTGCTCTTAGCCGTTTCCTGACCAAGTCTGTGTATTTAGCGTTAGCATTAGCCTAGCTTAGCTCTGCTCCGTCTAGTGTGTAAATCTCAGTAATCCTTAGCTGTAGTCATAGTCTAGTCACGCCAGCCTCTCTGTTTTGCCCGTTTGGGTTTCTGTTTATGTCGCTCGGGCTGGTGTTAGCTTAGTGTGTGTTTGTCCTGTATGTGCCAAGCTGCAGCTTGTTTTTGTTGTGTTGTGCTTTGTGTTTCCCCAGCTTCCGGTTTTCCCACCTCTGTTGTCTTCTGTCTCGGGAGCTGCCGCTGTCCAGCCCGCCTGTTCTCCCATCTCCCTCCGGATCGGTGGTCTCCGGGTCGCCGCCGTACCAGTCCTCACTCCCGCACTGCCTCGCTCCCTGCCAGGTCCCGCCTCGTCCAAGCCTCTCCAGCTCCAGAGATTATCGACGGTTCCCAAGCCCGCCTCCAGCCACGCCCATCTAGCGGGCAGTTTAACTCCCGCTCGCCTGACACTGCAAGGGGGGTTCCTGAGTCCAGCACGTCCTGGGGTCTGCCTGTCTGCCGTCAACTCTGCAGGCTCAAGACTCTGGGTTCCCTGGTGGCCATCCCGATTGATCCGTCTGTTGGATGTTCCAAGAATCTTCATATTGCAATATTCATTGTCAATAAACTGTAATACTCACATCTGGGTTCTGGGTCCTTCGCAAACGATGTTTTTTCTATCTTTGTCCCCACCTGCCTACAGTCAGCGACACTACAGCACCATCTCTAAGGCCACACAAACCCTTTCCTACCACAACAGGTGGCTCCTTGCTTAACCCTCTGGGGTCGACAAACGTGCCGGCGCATTTTGAGGCATGTTTTGATGATAACGCGGATATGAACGTAAAATGCTCCGTCATTTTTGATCGTACAGATACAACCAATACATCATTTGAATCTGTAAAGGATCTATTTTTTTTTGTATACCCTCATAATAACAATAAAACCCTGTGCTTTTATAAAAAGAAGAAAACAGAGAGGGTACACACTCTGCCTTCGCTGTCTCTGTCATCTCTTTTCACAGACACATAAATGAAACAACCTAAATCTCAGTAAATACGTGACCCACAGACATAATTAATATACGTATAGAAAGCTTGAAATGAGTACTTTTACATAAACGAATTCAAGTCAAAAACAAATATTCTCTTTTAAAGTAATCCGTATGAAAGTAAGAAGATGTATCGTTTCTCCTGTATCGCCTCATTACCGCTAATGTGATCCCGCCTCACATTGAGCGCGCTGTTCATATGTAAAATATCTGAGGCGAGTCAGGTCATCATGTGCACGTCCCCGAAAAGCTTCAGAAATCATCGAAGCTTCTTCGTCTGACGTGTAAATATATATAAAAATAATAATATATATTGTCACGGGTGAAGAATCACGCAACAAGGCAGGCTAGTGAAAAAACCCCGGAGGGTGGATTTATTACAATAAACGTTAGTGAGAGATGATGTGCAGAGTGGGCGTGGCTGTCGTGGCTCGTGGGACTCGTGCTCTCTGTGCTTCTTGTGGCGTGGAAAGTGGGCGTCCGGATGTGCTCAACACGGCTATCGGTCACTCGCTGCTTTCTGTAAATGAAAAGAGAGATCAGCATTAGTCCTCTGCTTGAGACGAAGCTCACCTTCGAAGTGCGCGGTGGCAGTTTTTAAAGCCACGCGCTGATGAGGGGCAGCCGTGACCGATTAGCCTGTGATGAGTTCGTGCAGGTGCCTTGAGTTGGTTGCCAGGTCGACGCTGATCAACCCGGGGACGCTCGTCACAATATAAACAAATAAGCTGTAAATGTCACCGAGACCCATTGACAGACATATACGCGTGTCCTTTCTTATCCTTTATTATCAGCTGGTAATTGCTCATTGGTAATAACTGCACTCGCAAGTGAATCTCAAGTTATTTTGCGTGATAGTTAAATATATTCTAAATAAGCTTCAAACAAAAAATATATACATTTCTTTTATCCTTACATTCTTTATTCATTCATTCCTCAGTTCCCTCTCAGTCACACACCTAACTGAAAGGCTCATTATGCAGCTCATTATGCGGGTCTTTGTCTTCTCAGGTGTGAATCACAGCATTATTTATGATCATTCACGCCTCCTTGCATACGGCCGTTCTAAACAAAAAGTGTCTTCGACAATTAAAATCAATATATTGTTTTGTGTGAACGAGTGAACTAGATGATTCTCACATCATTTTGAAGAAAACACTCTAGGCTACAAGATCAAGTTCTCAAAAGTCTTGTGAACAAATGTTCTGTATGTGTTTTATGGCCTTATTTCAGTGACTTCAAAATTTTAGTTTTTCACTAACCATGCATAAAAGTTACTTTTTCAAAAACACAATCATGTACATACATGCAGCTCAAATATTATTGTAGCCCAGTTTGTGCCGAATACAGTGTTATCAGACTTATCAGCCATTTATATGTTTATAAGCACCTGAAAAAAGCACAAATATCAGAGCATGTCAAAACTTCTCCAGGGCTCCAAAACACCCTTAGGTCCCAGAGGGTTAATATGAATCAGGGGACTGATTTTTATAATCTGCCCAGCCCAGCAAAGGAGAGAACAATAGAGCACCAGAGTGGCACTAACATGCTGGACACTTTGGGAACAATGATTAGTGAACTTTAGATTATGAAAGATCAGGTCTTAGCTGTCGCACCTACTGATCCAGCCCTGAGTGGTAAACATGCTTTCCCTCCCTGGCAGCATCCTGATAACCTAATCATCCTCCTTATCAGAGAACAGCTAGACAACACTGGCCCTCTACACTAATACTTCTGTCCCTCACTCAAGAGCACCAAACAAGCCCCCAAGAGAGACCTTGGAATATCCTGAACAGGTCCATTATCAATACCAGCAACCCACTGGGCCAAAGTCATCACTTAAAGGTTTTTTTTTTCCTAATGTGAGTCCTGCAGGACAAGAAGGCACCTACCAAAGCCCAGTGCTAACCATACCTAACTTCTGTACTAAAGACCCCAGCAAGTTTACCCGGTTGAAGATAGCTACTGAGAACCTCTTACCACCAGATGCTACAGAACTGTTCCAGTACCAAATCCTGCTAGATCATTTAAAGCTAGATGAAGCACAAGTGGTGGCAGATTCCAACCTCAATTCACCATTTCCATACTCTGACACCATGGCTATTGGTGTCAGACCCTCTCTCCAGGGTGTTTACTTTGCTTCAGGGAGCACTGTGTGGTGATTAGTGGTGATATACGTGGAATGTTCCACCATGTCCTACTTCTACCTGAGGACAAGCCCCTGCTACACTTTCTGTGGCATGGCATGAGACGAGGCAACCCACCTGACATTTATAATTGGCAAGTATTGCTATTCAGGACCATGTGTAACACCTGCTGTGCATTCTTCACCCTCCAAAAACACATCACACAGTCTAGCAAATGAAGATTTGAAACACTTCTCTGGGCAATGTTTCTATGTGGATAATTGACTGCAGAGCTTACCATCAGATCAAGCAGCTACTGGACAAACTTCGTAAGCTCCTTAGTATTTACCTCAAGTAATATTCTTTAGGGGCTACACCTCAGCCAGCACGGACAACTCAGAAGTCACTCGGGAGATCAATATCTTTACTGATGCTACTGACAAAGCTTATGGGGCAGTTGCTTACATTTGCTCAGATCCATACTGGAGAATACACCTTTCATTCCTCCTGGCCTGATCACAAGTAGCCCGTAGGTACTTAATCCTTAGACTTGAGCTGTGTGCTGCTCTTATTGGAGCTTAGTTGGCCAAGCTGGCTGAAAATATGCTCACCTTGAAGATCCAGCGGGTTACTTTATGGACAGATTCAACAACTGTTCTTCACTGGTTACATGACCAGAATTCCTCCTCCAACCTCAGAGTAATTGGCCATCACCACCAGTAATGCACATGATTAACTCAGCACACAGCTCTCCACCACAGCTTTGATTGTTTAAGCCTGCATTCCATTAAGCCTGCATTTAACTGGAATGGACTGCCTTGGACCTTTCTTGGTCAAGGTGGGACATCGGACGGAGAAGCGATGGGGACTTTTATTCAAGTACTTGACCACTCGGTGTGCACCTCAAGGTTTCAACATCCATGAACACTGATGACTTTCTCATAGCACTGCAACGTTTCATAGGCCGCAGTGGGAAACCAGCAGAGTTGTACTTTGATCAAGGCACCAAATCAGCAGTCACCTAATCACTCTGCCAGAGATCCGAAGTAAAGGGGATGACATCAACACCAAAGACTAATGGCAAAACAGTGAGAACCAAGAAGAAAATCATGTTTACGTTTAGTTTTGTTAATGTGAACTTTGTTTGTATTATATGGATGAAAGTGCTAGATATCATGAAATCATATATATAAATTCCTTACACGTTAGAGAAATTGACATTGACTTAGATTTCACTATAGATGTATTACCCCAAGCTTATGTCACAAGGACATGCTAAACTATATGTTACTTTTGCTAAATGACCTTGGATAAAAACAAACTTAATGTTATTGTTTGAAATGTGTCAGCAATCGAGATATACTTTTATTATAATTAGGCACCATTCACATGCCAACGCATTTACCAAGTTTACAGGAGCATAGTAGCAGGATAAATGTACAGTGTAATTGTTCCCCCTCCCCACCTGGGGCATGTCTAAAGGTGTAATGCTGAGTTAGACAGGGTAAACAATACCAGAGAACCCGCTTAGAATTGATGCCGGGGCAAATCAAGATTTCGCAGTGAGTAGAACAGAGAACACAGCTTATATAGGCATGGTAATTACACACAGGTAAAACAAATGAGTTTTTAGTCCCGGTTGTGAGGCATTGTGGGAAATGTAGTTCCATACAGGGCTAGTACTCCGGAGACAGCGATCTTTGCTGGCGTGGAGGAGGCAGAGCTGAGGTCTCCTCTGTGACAAAAGGGATGGTACCAGCTTCCCCGAAATATGTTTGCCCCCCCCAGTGCAACCTCAATAGCACAGACTGATTGGAGTATAACATCAAACTACTGCGAGAGCGATTGAAGTACATTTTACAATCTCATGTGTGGTACTGTGATGTCAATTGAATATTTAACAATGCTCATTGGATTAGTGAGCTGTCAATTTCATAATGAGCAACACCATTTGCTTTATGTATGCGGAATAGATCTTTAATATGGGAAGGGCTTGTCGAAGCAGTTTTGGCTAGCAAAACAGTGGCGCCGGCACATCGAATGATATCCTCTTTGTTGTCATTTGTTGCCAAAATTTGGCCAAGAATATGTGGTTTGCTTGGTGAAAGAGCATAATAAAGTGATGCTGGACAAGGGATACAAGTTTTTCTTTTAAAAGTTTATTTTTAACAGCAAGTCAATTGCAATGTCAATGTGTTCTAGTTGCTAGTTATCCTGTTCTACTTAGAGACATGTTTTGCTACGAATTTTGTCTAATATTGACATAGCCTAAATAAAGGAACCTCTAAAATGTATGTATGTCGATTTACAGAATTTGAGATGTCAGCCATTACTTTTGACTGTGTTGCGATCGTAACTGAAGTAACAATACACTACAGTTGTTTTTAATTACTTTTTGGACATTGCTGAAGAAAATGTGCCACCGATTTTTTTTCCTGAAATCGGTGGCGGAGGTTTGAAGATGTTGCTGGGAACATTTGTTTAAAAACTTTTAGAAAGGGGGTCTTAAAACATGGCTGGTTCTGCATCAGGGGGTGTTCCAGAAAGCAGGGTTAACTTACCATGACACATATCCTAAACAATTGGTTGATTAACTCAAAACTCGCTTACTCTTGGTATGTTTGTTCCAAAACATCTAAGAGAAATTAGTTTAATCAACCACCTGATATTAACCCAGAGTTAATTTGCGCGCACGATGACTACATAAAGACATCTTTAAATATTTGGTCTGGGTTTGTATTACAGACTTTATCAATCATATTGTCACGGAAGCACCAAGCTCTGCCCACATGCAGCGATCACATTCACCGGAATACAAATCACCCACACCTGGCAATAATCAAGGATACTATGTAAACAAACACACTCCACTATCACATCGTCTGGTCTCAACTACGGATACAGACTCCATGCTTATCTCCATGCTTTCTTGTTTACCTGCTCCGGATCTCCTTCATGTTCTCCTGTGTGTGTTGTGTGTGCCTCACCTGAATCATCCTCCTCATCGCCAGCTCCTGGACATATCATCAGTAACATCATTCATAATACTATTGTATCTGTTGGAACATTATCTGTCTTCATACTTACCTGTTCATTCTCCAAGAAGTTATCCCCAGTGGAACAGAATTACAACATTGAGAACAGAGAACTCCTAGCAATTAAGCTGGCTTCAGAAGAATGGAGACACAGGTTGGAGGGGGCCCACCATCCATTCAGTATACAGACTGAATCCCAGACAAGCCAGGTGGGCCCTCTTCTTCACACGCTTCAATTTTATTATTTCATATCGTCCAGGGAACAAGAACACTAAAGCTGATGCATTATCTAGACTATATTCTCCAGATGACATATCTAACAATCCAGAACCCATCATTCTTCCCAGTCTTATAGTTAGCCCAATTTAATGGTCCCTGGACATCAATAACGCCAGAGTCTCTGACCCTGCTCCAAATCGCAGAAACGTACCAAGAAGTCAACGGATCCGTCTCATTCACATGGCACACACCTCTTTGGGTACTGGTCATCCTGGGGCCAATAGAACCCTCTCACTGCTCAAGATCGCTTCTGGTGGCCTTACATGGCAAACGACATCAGAAGGTATGTGAGGGGATGCCAGGAGTGTGCCATTTCAAGAACTCCTCGACATCTACCTACAGGTAAACTCTTACATCTACCCACTCCTCTGCATCCCTAGTCACACCTAGGAGTAGATTTCATTACAGACCTACCGGCTTCTGATGGAAACACATGCATCCTGGTGGCTGTAGATCGGTTCTCCAAAGCTCTGTGCTTACATTCTGTTACACATATTGAACTGTTGCCTGCAAAGGATTAGTATAAGGTCCATCTTCAAAGGCAAAATACAAGCAACACAAGCAGCTGTGAAGTCACTTGCCCTTTCTGAACTAACCCTGAGCCCACGTAGACTCTGAAACCTTGCCTATAGGACACCAATGGTCATCTCTACCTTTGCTTGTGTTCTGCTGTAAGGCAGGTTGAATTGTGTCTGTCATTCAGGTTCAGGTTCAGGGCAGGGTGTGATCAAATGAGACTGAGAAATGATCCACCGGAGCTGCTGTGGGTGAGAGCTCTGGGGAAGGTGCACGGCTTCTCTTTGCACTCATATATAAAGCATTTAAAATTGTTGTTTACAATATCAGATGGATTGGTGACACCTCTATTTGTCACGGAGGAGACCCCCGCTCTGCCTCCCTTGCACCACCAGAAGGAACCCTCCCCGGAATTCTAGTATTTTCATTCGGGCCCTCATACCTGGGTCTGATCACTTATGCCTCATCACTTGTGTCTCGTTACAGCGCACTAAAATTTAAACTCTGTAGATTCCTTAGTTCAGTGCAAAGTCTTGATTTGCCCCGGCTTTCATTTCTGAGCATTTATCTAGTCTGGTTTGTACTGTGTTTTTGATCCTGGACTGTTTATTGTTTATGCCTGTTTGCCGCCTGCCCTGATCCCTGGACTGTGTATGTTTTGTGAATGCTATCTGCCTGCCCTGACCCTTGTCTGTTTATTTGTTATTGCCTTGTTTTGTCTACTCTGCTCTTTTACTCTGCTTTGCTGGTTACCGATTACTACCTGTCTGACCACAATGAAAAAACACACTGCGAATGGATCCAACCGCCCCTGACTCTTTATTACACTATTGGACTAATATATTTAATTAGTGAGCTGTGCTGTTAGCTGTTAGGTGTGATGAAACTAACCAGTGTTATGGACATCGCCATTCGATTCTATCGCTATGGTTACCTAAATACGGTTGTGACTTCAGCTGTTCATACATATGCATTCAAGCAAAAATTGTAATCTGCTAAATAAATGAAACATTTTAAGACTCACATATGTGAGCAACTGCTGTAAATCAATAAGTTGTGGTTGCAATGTTTAAAAGGGAAGGAAGACAGATGATCGATTTTGTTGGAGTAAGCCCAAGCCTGCGGGGTCCACGAGGAAAAAGGGGTTAATATTGTGGCGTTCATGGCTAACTAGCACCACCGGCACCGAAGAAAACCGGAGGGCCTACTGGCCTGGAGGTAGACAGTGGAGAGAACACCCAAAGCAGTCAGGTCAACATGGACCAGAAACCCATGCCACAAAGAAGTGAGATTTGTTAAGAGCTAAAGGAGGCCCTACTCAGTATTACTATAATGGTCCTAATAAAGTGCTTATTGAGCGTGTTACAGTGATTTTACAGCCCGTCTCCTGGGAAGCCCCCAAATGCAATATCCTTACTTCGAGATGAATCATGTCAAGTACAACTAAATAATATAATTTTTATTTGAAATCTGTTGTTATTGCTTATCTACTACTAGACGTTCACAGCACCACCTGATGCCTAAGACATGAGCTAAACAGGCCAGAAACTAGGAAGGGGTGAGTGTTGCACCTTAACAATGGGTTTTAATTTAATTACAGATGCAACACCCATGCAGGACATATAATATACATAAGGTGTAATATACATTTTGGTTAAGAAACGGTAGGAAATATGATATTACCCAGTTAGCAAATTTCCTTTGGCCCGTATCTGGCCTATAACTCCGCCTATCATGAGCCAAGTAATAAATTTTCATTTGGCCATATATGGGCCTTATGTTTAATTTTAGTAAGGCTGAGTTCTGTTAAGATCTCGCTGCCCTAATGTGGCCCACATGCGGCTGACTGTATATGTAAAATTCGTATTAACTAAAGTAAATTACACGCTCAACAACAAAAATGTAAATAAAATCTTTATTTCCATCAGTGCAGGTTAAATGCACTTAAAAGTTCTTATAAATAAATAACACATATATTTAACATTACAATTTGAGTCAAGTCAACTTTATTTATATAGCGCTTTTTACAAAATGTCATTGTTTCAAAGCAGCTTTACATGTATGATATCTTTAGGCAGAGTACACAGC
>JAZGTI010011980.1:0-16142 GCA_036877585.1 Botia kubotai | reverse complement strand
ATATATATATGTCGATTTTGTGTTACTCTGTAATACGATACACTAATACACTACTAATTTAAATGAAGTTATTGAAATTAGACTTAATTGCTGATGGCACCTCAGGTTAATTTGTGTTCCCCTGCCCAAACGTGTTGTTTGTGGATGTGACAAAGACGTTTTTACAGCTAATATTCAGTTGTAAAGGTGGAGTCGTGTGGGGTGGGGTTGGGTGCACAGTGGGGACAGACTCAGAGCTATCCTAAACTGATTATTAATGTGGACTGCTTTTATTTCCACCAAGATCGCCATCAAAGAATAATCGCTTATTTCAGAGAAGTAAAATATCAAGTATCAAAAAGTAAAATTTGTGATTTTTGTTGAGAGGCTTCTGGTACCCTTAATCGTTTCAGACAGGAGCTGGGGAAGGATAGAGTTTTTTGGCTAAGAACATTGTGCACAAAAAATTTAATATAAAGCAGTGATTTAATGATCATCAATAATAGGGATTTCATAATGCTGTAGGTATCTGCATGTTCCTTGTCACAATAGTTAGGACAAGCAGCATAGCATCAAAAACACTATGGGGAAATTTATTTTAGTTTTTAGTCATGCAGAATGTTCCAAAGGCGCCAATTATCTTACCTGGACCAGACCAGTCTGAGGGGCTGGGCATACAGTGCATAGTAGTAGATGACCAAATGAGAGTTATCATTCATAAAATAATGTATTCAAACATAATCCAAAATCTATGGCGGAATGACCCATGTATATGGCACCAACTATTAAACCCTTGTAATCTTTTTTCAGTGCTTTGATCATGTTTATATTCTGCCTTTCTGTTGTAAAAGACAGGGCTGTATGGTAGCTGGTGTGTTCTTTTCAGGTGCATGATGGGAAATCATGCTGTGTTTTTGTTACTTGGCATACTGGTCATGTCTCTTGAATAGGTTTGGTTTGACATTAATGTTGTATGAATCCAACCAATGTCAAGGCAATGTTTCTAAACTGAATACATTTATTCACATAGAGATTTACATGATGATGTAATCACACCTGAATTCCAGACCACAGTAAATCAGACAAACCGTTCCTTGACAAAACCCACAGAAAACTAACGATAAAACCATTTTATTGCTCCTTTTCTGTTTCTCTGTGTTAATTGTAGATGTTAAAATGAAGGCATACAGCAAACCAAATGAAAGAATGTAAGATGTAAGAATTTCAACATTGAGAACAAATGACCAGCTATGTTTTTCTATGATACTCAAAGGTAAGAATGCTCACCACAAAGAGTTGTTTACATTATAGTCAATTGATAAGGAGTTTAATATGATTATTCACTTATGGTAAACCATCAGAAAGAGGCTCTCTTTAAGCAGTGCTAAGAATACATAACTCAGAAAAGCCCTGTATTCTCTGATTATTTTGAGACGTGTGGTCTGAATTGTGAGGATTGAGGGTTGTTGTGCATATGAAGGCGGGCTGATTTCTATTCTGGTGAAGCATCAGGCGAAAAAAGTTTCAACAGCATTTGCATGAATTGTAGCTGTTTAATGGGCTGAGCTCCATTCTCCATAACAATAAAATAAAAAATGCAGACAAATATAGCACATAGATAGACTCAGATGAGAAGGAGGAAAAAGTACTACAATAACATGCGAGCACAACACTTTATCTTTCTCACAGGAGTGACAGCTGTGCTGCCTCACGATGGATTCTCCCTCACAGGGGGAGGTAGTGACCCTTGGGCTTAAACACAGCTAGGCTGGGCTGCATTCACACAGAAATGAGCTGCAGATCATACAGCGGAACTTATTTACACATGACTGGATTCAGACCTCTCTTAACTGTTCTGGGTATCATTTGTGAACATTGAGTATGAGAGCGTGTAGTTCAAATGTGTTGCAACACTCTGATCACTCTAGTAAAGGAAGCCCCGCCTACAAGTAGAAGAGGCCAATCGTCACTGGATAAGCACTAACGATTCTGGGGGAGGGGCTCTGTACAAAATATTACGAGGGACTTGACAGCCTTTGTGCATGTATAGTAGCTAAAGTGATCTGAAAAAACTTGTTTTCATAGTACGATTTGAGCTTAAGAAACAATTTAAGGTGCAGTTAATGTCATGTTTAATAGTTTGTCTGAAATGTGTTGTTTGTGACCTCAGTCTGTGATTTTAAAGATATCGGTCTTCCCCCTTTTAAGTAGATACTTGGTCTGGTATGACTAAATTGACTGCCTGGAGGCATGAGAGACTTCCTTAAAGAGACTTTGGTTGTATGCCTCGTTCTCACTTTTCTGTTTTTAAATACCTCAATCTCACTTTTCTGTTTTTGAATACCTCAATCTCACTTTTCTGTTTTTAAATACCTCAATCTCACTTTTCTGTTTTTAAATACCTCAATCTCACTTTTCTGTTTTTAAATACCTCAATCTCACTTTTCTGTTTTTGAATACCTCAATCTCACTTTTCTGTTTTTGAATACCTCAATCTCACTTTTCTGTTTTTAAATACCTCACTCTCGCTTTTCTGTTTTTAAATACCTCAATCTCACTTTTCTGTTTTTGAATACCTCACTCTCTCTTTTCTGTTTTTGAATACCTCACTCTCACTTTTCTGTTTTTGAATACCTTTTGTGTCATGATGTGCACTTCATTTGCTCTCCCAAACATTTTCATGCTGGTTCAGAACAACAGGTCGATTCAATGTGGTTTCTGCACATTTGGAGATGCAATGCCTGCCTCATTGCTGCAGAAATGCTTTGATCACTATTTGATCATCTAAAAAGCGCTTCCATCCTAACAGAATTCTCACATCTGCAAACATAATTTGTCAGTTAACTCACAAATGACCCAAAACACGTGACATGTTAAGTAAAAGCAAGCCATCCAAAAGCTCATGTATTATTTAAACTGGATTTGATATTCATGGACTAAATTTGTGTAATTTCATAAAAAGTAAAAACAAACCAGGATCCCTCCTTACCAAAATTGTGCCTAGCAGATTAATAATGTATACAACGAGACAGTTGATACTGAAGACAGTCTCTGGTCCTGAGATTACAGTAGACCCTTTGACCTCCATTCATGAAACATTTACAGCACTGATATTGAGCTTACATTTTATTTAGTCTTTATTCAGATCATCTCTAAAAAACCCATCTAAATCTGTTAAAAGATGTGACTTTTTTAGTGCTGTTTGTAATGTTATGGCTTGATGTTTGAGAAAATAAATATCTTCATACCTGAGCAGGTGTGATGTTTCATCATCAGATGGGTACTGTCTGTCCATTTTGATGATGTAATAAAACAGGAACTAGCATATACTCCCTGTTGCACACAGAGGAGTCACAGATGAAAACCACATTAAAAAATGATGCTGTCAGTAAGGTAATAAAGTTGGTCAACACCATTTGTCTTGTTTTTTCAAGGTTATTCCACATTAGTCATAGTGCCTTGCCATTAACTCCTCAGGAATCCCCTTTCACCCAGGAACACGCAGACTCACTTTCAGTGCACAGACACACACACACTCTCACAAACGTCAAGTTGCTTAACCTGGCATTGATATGCTCTAAATTAACCAGCGTGTTTTTAATGTCTTGCATCATCTGAGTGTTTTCAGTGGCTCATGTAAAATAGTTAAAACACACATCTACTTGCACTTCAGCTAGTCAACTTGTCCCTCAGAAAACCCAAGAACTTGTAGAAACCCAAGAAATGTAGTGTATTCCAGAGTTATTGGGAAGGTGTTCGCATTAATTTTAGAATATGAGTTATGAGTTATGATATATTTTCACAGATGAACTCAGGACTCATTGGCGCTATCTGTTGGCCATCTGTTGGTGCTAGGGAGCAATAGGTTGAAATATAATGGCAATAAAACTTTTGGCCCTTGCAAAGGCACAGCTAACAATAATTAAGTGGCACAATAAAAATGATTAGAACTGCTTCTGACATTCTGATTGCGAGCAACTTTGCTTTAATTACAGTCACAAATTTTAATGTCACTGTTATGTGCCAAGGCTATGAGCTGTTTGAAGTTCAGCATTAATACTCTTAAAATCTTTGTCTGTCATGAATCTCCTGACCATTAACACTGCAGACATATAGCTACATGCAGGAGGGGGAGCAGCTCCGCTCCAGGTTGGTTAGCTGTTCAACTGCGGCATCTGTTGAGGGCTAATGAATGTTTAACCTGTTACGTCATAAATATTGCAACCAAAAACATCATGAAATTAGACATTATCCCTTAATTGAAAGGGCATAGATGCATTACAATGATTACAGTGGCTTGGCTGGGTGTGGGGTGTGAAGCTAATGCTTCTTCTCTAAATGGGGTGGGACATGATGGGACCTGAGAGTAGAGAACGAGGGAGGGGAGGATGGAGTTCAGTCACCTCCTATCACTGTTTTTTATCAAAAATTGTAACCTAGATTTTATTGGTCCATTTTAAAGTTTGGTGATTTAGCATTTTTTTCACATTTTAAGGGATTATTGGCATGTTTCTTTTCATGAAGGCTGTTCTAAAATGTGATTATGCTGCCGCCTCAGATATCTTCATTTTAAGACTAATACCGCATTGCATTTCTCGTTTGAGATGAAGCCAGTCCCAGAATTCATTGCAACAAGCTCAGTTGTAAGAAATCCAAAATGGTGGATGAGGTAAGAGAAGCTATTGATTATAAATACACATTTTATTTATTAGAGAAATGCACAGATAAAAAAATAGTTGTAATTACAAAACAATTATTTGGCCAGTATGTCTTTGACACACTTTTTAACAGAGTTTCTGTGTAGAATGCACCAGATCAGTCACTTATGAAGTTACAAACTGGTTAGGATGCTGCCTTACAAGGTGCCTTCCTTTGTAGGCAACAAGACAGCTCATTAGGTTTTGGAACAGCTTATGAAACACTCATCTTGCTGAGTGCTAAGCCTCTGCTATGCTGTCGGTCAAGCTGTGGGGAGTTTATGTCCCTCGCTGGTTTTATGTTTTGGCTTTCTGAAGGCTCTGATAATTATGGGAGCTTCAGTCAGAAGGTGATGACACTGCAGTGTTAGCCTCCTAAAACAGCTGTGCATATAAAAACCAAAGCAAGATATTGTGGTTTGCACAGCACCTGGGCAAGACAGGCTTTAATTACTCATCACCCACTAACCTGCCCAGAGGTTTATTGGGCTCAGTTTGAGTATGGTTGTGGAATTTAATGTTACAAGCATGGATGGCATGATCATCCGCCTACCCTCAGTTTACATACATGAACATCTGGATGAAGTCAAGTCTCCAGATCATCTGTTGTGTTTGGAACCATAATGACTTTCCACTATTCAGAGCGATTCATGCTGTGATGAATCAATGGCCGGTCTGTTGATCTGTGACAAATTCTTATTTTGCATTAAAAAGAAATGCTGTACTGGAAATGTTATAAATACAGTCACTGCTCCAGTTTACTGTTAGGAGTGATGTGTAGTGGTGTGCCTGTCACCTGCAGCTGCACTTATATTTACTATACAGCACCATCTGAGTGCATTATTGCTTTAATAGAATGTGAGGAATCAAAAAAACACACATTTTTTCTTTGTGCAAACTCATTAGGTGACATCCTGCCACTAGATGATTTTTTGTCTTTTTACTGATTTCTGGTTACTGATGATTACTGATGTAAATATGATTTTGTCTGCTCATATGTGCATGTATTTTCTGCTCCTTTTAGCCTCAATAATTCCTGACAAAAGGTTAATATTCAACAAAAGCTCTGCTGTTGATGCTGTAATAAAATGAACAGGAATTTCACATCATAACCATCAGTATGGGGATGTGGAATGCAATAAATTACAGCTGCTGCATTTCTGAAAAAAAATCTGTTCATTCTGAGTTCTGTGCGTGCAATTTCCATGTGGGTCATATTGATGTATTTTCAAGCACTTAATTTCAAATCTTTCTTCTCCCCGCTTATTAAATATATTATGTTACATTACTGGAAGCTGGAATGTCTGTCTAGCAATATTGAATGAAACTGTTATTTTGGCATACAAACCAATGTTGAAAAAAGTTCCGGCCTGAGGGAAGAAAATGCATTTGTCCCAGTTTAGAGCTTTGAAAGGAGATAGTGAAGGAAACGGTGTCCAGTGTGGGAATGTTTATTCCTGTCCGGGATGCCTATAGTATGTGTCTGTGAGTTGGGGAAACTGGAAACAGATTAATTTCCTGTACATGACACAATGCGCTATGGAGGTTGTGGTGACAGATTTACTCCCAGCTGTATAGAACTGGACCAGAAAGACTTGATAATAGCCCACATTTCCTAAAGGGATAGTTTACCCAATGGTTTTGTCATTATGTGCTCATCCCCATGTCATGTCATACTCATATGGCTGTTTTACATGGAACACAAAAGGTCATTTGATGAAGTGTTTTTCATACAATTCAAGTGAATTAGAAACATGGCTGTAAAACACCAAACTGGCAAAAAAGGCCAAAGGACCTGAGCCCTCTGTGTGATCAGTTAAAACAGCTACCCCTCACTCCTCTTCAGAGGGGCATTCATAGCCAATGTCAGTTGTTTCATGTTTTCTTTTAATGCTAAGTGCTGTATTAGGCCTCAGAGTGAGCTGGATCTGAATGATTTTCTCCTGCAGTGCTCTTGCTGTAGTTCTGTTGTGCCTCTTTCTCTCTTTGACTGTGTGTTAGCTGGGGATCATGTGCTCTTAAAAGAGTCTGACTTACTTTCAGTGTCTCTTCAATGTCTCTTCTGTCTCTCCATTTATCATGTTTGTTTTTATGCATTTTACGATGTTGACTTGCCCTTAAAAAGCTCTTTTATAATTACACAAAGCAAAAGTGTTTGATATTTGTAATTCTGCTCCAGTTGAAGTTTTTTCTGTGCTGATTCTGGGGGAAAATCAGCAAAATTCTGTGTAATGGTTTTAAATATGACAAATATTTAAAAGAGGAGCACACAGAGATGGGGCCATAACTGAATTTGGCCAAACAATTTGGCAAAATAATTAATAATACTGAAGCAAAATTCATGTAGAACTTTGTAAATGATGGCTGTTTCCATGCTACTAAATCGGTTGATCTTTCCTTCAGAAATCTGTGCGTGGCCCGATTGCATGAGAAGAGAGAGCGCGTTTACACCTGAGGTTTTGTGACTGGAGCTCATGATGGCAGCAGGTCTTCAGGAATGCCATGGCAGGGGAGGGGACGGGGCTCGGCTGGGACTGGGACTGGGGGGAGAATGGCTGAGGTTTTGTGACTGGAGCTCATGATGGCAGCAGGTCTTCAGGAATGCCATGGCAGGAGAGGGGACGGGGCTCGGCTGGGACTGGGGGGAGAATGGCTGAGGTTTTGTGACTGGAGCTCATGATGGCAGCAGGTCGTCTGAGCTCATAGTTACCGAATTAGACCTAGATCTCTTCTATAGCGCTTTAATTTCCTTTAATTCATTGGCCGAACACTTTCTATTATAAGCTCTAATTAACCGGCAGGGGATTTGGGTATATCTTAACATGGGGAAACAGTTTAATGGCGTCTTGGGTTAAAATGATTAACCTGTTTTGAAATTTTGATATTTTAGTATTTCATTTAAATAATTTGCTGATGCTCTTATAAGCATTTATTTTATGAATTTCTGACAACAAAACTTAAGTGTCTTCTTTAATTGACCCACAATTACGGCTGTAGTCTTAAGGGCTAAACTAACTTCATCCTATTTTTAAATTGTGTGTGTCATTTCTTGGTTCGTAAGGTTATTAAAACAATTAGCTGCAGTAATTAAAAACAAAACAGTGCATTGGTTCATTCTACAATTTTACTTGTATTATACATTCAGTAATAGATTAACTTGTTCATTTAACACTTGGGCAATTTTTAGTTGAAGCAGCGCGTTCTGTCATTTCTCTTCGGTTGTCATTGATACTTAAATTAATGGTACTGGCGTAATGTTACAACTTTCTTTGTCCATCTGTATATGGTTTGTCTTTCTCTGATTCGTTGCTAGTTTGCATGAAATATCAATGCTAAAAACAACATTTCCTGCCTCCCATAGCAGAATTTCACTCTGGGAAGATCATTGTGTGTGATTCAAGATTTCAGTTCAGGATTTATGGCAGACCCTGATTCCTGTGTGAAATCCACAGGGATGTAAAGGATCATGTGGAATCAATGGGTAAAGTTTATGTAGCTGCCCCCCTCCTGACCTTTGACTCCTGCTCCTTTTGTGCTGGTTTTCAGTCTGCACTGATTAATTAAACACAGTGGCCCATGTCAGTGAAAGCTTTTTACATGAAATAACGAATCCACCGTCTGTTTACTGAGGATCAATGTGATCTTACTTTTAAAGGATTGGCAGATGTGCTCTGCAAAACCTTAAGAGAGTATAGACTGTTGTGTACAAATGTATTTACATATTTCGGTCACATTTAGGAATTGAGCATTTAGATTTACTACAGTTAGGTCATTAGATCATAATGACAGTTAGGTCATTGCCCATTCAAAGATCAGGCCCTGCATGTTTTAAAAATGAAATGTTGGATATTGCACCATTAATAGAATGACAATCATAGTCATTGACACGGTATAATTATTATTATTCGACCACTCTCCAATCACAGCAATAATCGTTGACTGTAATTATGCACCTACAGATTGACAGCAGGGTTTGGATTACTCTAAACACATCCTCTAATTATTATGAAAATCAAATGAAGAACTGATCATCCTGTCAGCCAGAAAGCTGTGGGAGACACAGGCTTTTCACGGTTCAGTTTCACACTGCAGATTTTGTTTTTGGATCGTCATTGGATGTCATTTTCTTAGAAACATGACTACCGTTAACTTAACTTCTTACTGTTGTGGTGTACAAAGCTTGTGATGGAGAGGTCACATGCATTCAGGTATGAGATCTGTAACAATGCTGGCCCATCCACTGGCAAAACAGCTGCCCTGGAAATTCCCTGAACAACACCTTTATTTGTCTAGTCTCTCATTGTTCCCTGTGAAACACCATGAAAGTTACATTACAAATTACATTACGTGAAATGTTTCCATTCTCTTCCATAACGATTAAAAGCAGTGTGATTTTTAAATGGTTTATTTTAAACTGCAGTCATATGTGCCGTACTGAGAGAGAGATAGAATTATGGACATGTGGGGAAGGTTTTCAGGGTTCAGCACCTGGTTTGTGAAGTGGAGCGAGTGAGCACAGAGAAACTGATCACTCCTTCAGAAAACGAGGTAATGCTGATATAAATCACTGATCAGTTGAAGAGAGAGAAGCTGACCAGTACACAGATAGAGGAGAGAGTCGAGAATGAGAAGAGAACCACTGAAAGAATAACTTTAAACAACACAGGTCATGTTTCAGCTTTGACAATGCGTGTGGTTATTGAGGCGATTTGTTTCAGCAGAAAAATCTGAGAAGAAATTTTTAATCAAAAGTCTTAATTTGCTCTCAATTTAATCTCATTGTTTTCTAGAAGACAATAATTGATATTAAAAATATTGTTTTTGCTTCATAATGCTACAGTATACCAGCAACACCTTCAAGAGAAGCAGAGTGCAGAGAGAATAAGCTGAAAAGACAATGTACTCAGACACAGACAGGTCGAGACTGTTACTCTGCATGTGTTTGTTTTCCCTTTCCTAAGAACAAACTCCCAATGATTGAGTTTAATCATTTTTGTGTTAAATGACCCTCTTGTCATGTCGGTCTCAGTGAAAATGGCCACTGTCACAACACAAATGGATTATAGTTGTGCTTGGAAGTGTTTTCGCTGATCGGGTTTTGCGTTTACACCTTTTGACTTTTAACCAGTAATACGGTCAGTGGCACTACTTGGATATCTGTTTCCACTGTCAGTTACTCAGAACAAGAGCGTGGTGTAATATTAATGCTGAACGGGGGGATTCCATAAATCAAAAGCACAAAGCAATTCCCTAAATTTAATTCAGGAAAACATTGCATTCGATTTGCATTCTTGGGTACAGCTAACTTTGTTACGCGTTGCATTCCATGGTACATTGTATTCTGTGCTATTATTAGTACCAGTTTGTGTGTTCAATTGAACAATTAAAAAGGACATTCTTCTCAACATTATTCAAATGATGTTTCTGAGCAAATGAGAATTTATGCTTCATAAATCACATTAATGAGGACGATTAGTGTGAATCCACATTTGTGTATATGGTCTCCTTTTGGCTTTCACTTTTGGAATAGAAAACAGCACAGGAGTGGTTAATCTCAAAAGCGCCCTTCTGTCAGCAGAATGTCCACAGACAACCTATGACCTTACATGTACATATAAGTAGGCTATATATATATATATATGTATTTGTGTATATATAGTACCTGTAAGGGTGTCTGTGGTCACAAAGAAGAATGGGAGGAGGTTTAAACAACAGAAATAGCCTGTTTAAAAATGAGAAATAAAGATTCTAATATGATGGGACGTCCAGAATCAGTGAAACATCAAGGAAATTGTTGTAATAAACTGCCATTTTTGGACATACACAGCTGTCCTTTTCCTGTTCTCTCATAGAACAAAGGTAAAGAGGGGGAAAACAATTTAGGACAAAAAGCTGAATAGATGTTTGGTGCGCTATTAAGAACAGAAGCGTTTCCACAAGCACTTGGTAGATTGATGGTCACATATATGTAGTTCTTATTTCTTCAGTGTGTTTCTCGAAACCTTGTTTTAAAGCTGCAGAAACCCTTACAATAATCACACATTATACTTTTGCATGTTTGCATGTTTCTGAAACCCTGTCTTACCAAAGTCATATTAATTCTTAGTATATATCTAATATTTAGCCATCTTTTAATTGCCTGAAAAACATGACATTCAGTTTTCATATTTGTCAGTATTTTGACCAAATGTTTGAGAGGAACTATTGAAAAATGAATGATTTAGTTTCAGATCAGCACCACAGACAGCTCCCGTAACAACGCAATTCAGTTCTGCTTAATAAAAGAAGATGGTCTGATTTGGGAAACATGTGCCACACCATCATTCAGTAATCAACAGTGTTTGTTAAGACGATTGCAAGAGCTTTGTAATGTTATAGAGACAGCGGGTAAGGTTTCTGCTGGAAAGAGAAGGACTTAAATTTGATGGCGTAGCTGTGGCACTCTGCTGTTTGTAAACTCCTGTGAGAGCACCAGATAGACCCTAAATTCTCTTGCTTGGTGAGTCAGCTTCCTGAAATCCTCTGGCTCTCATTTGGCTTTTGTTTGCAGCTTAATTAGCTATTTTTTTCCCTCAATTAAGTGCTTACAAAAAGATAATTGTGACTTTATGAAGAGTTTCTTGAGAAGCAGATGGTCTTCTCCAGGCCTGTCATGTTAAATTAGTGATGACTGTGTCTTTGTATGTGCTCTTTTCTGTGGAAACCCATAAAAATCCTCATTAGGCCACTAATTAATAGTACTGTTCCCCAGCATTGAACCATGTTTTTTTCAATCAGTGCAAAAATATGTTCAACTATGAACATGACATCCATTCAAATCCATCTTTTTACCTAGAGTAAGTGCATTAGTGGTTGTAATCTGTCACATGATGTCCATTTGTACTCTGTTAAGGGTAATTAAATACCTATTAAAGATGCCAAAACATTTTGGGCCTCAGCTTGCAAAAGGACCAGGGGTTCTTGTGTGATTAAATCACAAAAACACTCCCAATGTTTTGTTGTATTAAACACAAATGATGTCCTGCTGTCCTCTTGTGTTCCAGCACATCGAGAATAAAAGAGAGACTTTGTGTTCCATGTGTTTTTCTTCACCAGGAAAGAGATCAGATTTAGGACTGATAAAGCAATGGATCAGTGTATCAGGATATCTACCTCACCAGAAATAATGACAAAAGCCATAATTGAGTTTACAGCAGGATTGCAGAAAATGAACTTTCTGTGCTGTCATTAATGGGAAAAGTTGTCATTATCAGTCTAACTATCCTGCAATAGGCAGTATGACTTATTCATGCCTGTTTTCTTGTCTGTGTGTGAGAGGAACGCTGCTGATTCTTCTTACCCATCCAGCTGCACTTCTCTCTGATCTTCAAGCAGTAAAAATCAACTGCATCATTAATTTCCTGTCCTCTCAAAAAGTGGAAGTCAAGCAGGAAGATTGTGAGGGCCTGAAATCACTGAGGGAATTTATTTTTTATTATTTATTTATTTATGACAAAATGAAATCATGCCAGACTGTGTTACTGATGTTTATAGGAACACTTGTACCTATGGTGTCATGATGTTTACAAAATAATGATGCTAAAACAAATGAAGGGACACACATAATCGAAGCAAAAGCACCATCTAAATTCTAACTTTATTCAACAGGTAGTTTCCAAACTACTTATCAGAGTGAGAAGAGTTTGAATTTCAAGTCTTTATTTCCACCATCCAATTCTCCTCAGTTTGTGACTGCGAGCTAAGCAGAGGCTAAGCAGAATATTTTTTTCTGTGGTGTGAACTGACAAATAATCATTACCTCTATTTCCTGATCCAATTTTTTGCATGTATGTATGTATGGGGTCATGAATGTATGCATATTATAAACAGAAAACCTTCTAGCAGTGATTCATTTTTTAAATGATATATTTTAAGAAAGCAAATCAACGGATGCTGACAGTGACTTAAGCACTGCTGTCTGTGTTTAACGCATGTATAATGGTGAATATGTGACCTGTATGCTGTGCGGGAGGTGTATTACCCAATATGTTTCTTAATCATTGAGTTAATGAGCGTTTTTTAGTGTTTGATGTCATGTTTGTGTTGACAGTTGGAGTGTTGGAGTAATGGCTCAGAAACAGCAGACTGAAACATTCACGTAAATGTCAAGGATGAAAGAACAGAAAAATGCAGCATGATGACTCCTCCACATATATCTAGATGCTCCACCCATCATTTCATCACTGTCTAATACTGACACATTATGTGCATTTAAAGAATGTGGGTGTAATTATACTGGGGGTACAATTGGCATGAATATATTGACTTGTGTGCATGCATCACACACAAACCCGTCCTCACTCTCACCCTGCTTGCTTTCCTGGCCATTTGTTTGTGAGAGAAGATAAATATTTTCATAACAGAGCCCCTGATCCTGATGTATTCAACAGTCCACTGCTTCAATTACATGTGTTTACTTACAGGTCAGAATTTATTTTCTGCTCTGTGCGGTTTAATTTGTTTTCACGGGTAAATGAAAAGGTCCACGGCACCATTGTGCGACACGTATTTTAATGTGCGGCTGCATGGACACATCCTCCCATCTGTAAGACCAACCTATAGACAACACGCATCCCTGTGTAGGCTATTCCACTGTTGCCATGGAGATTCACTGACTTCATATAAACCTTTCACAGGATAATTTGTAGGGATTGTTGTAAAGTTGGCCTGTCGGGCGACTGGGCTCCAACTGCTGTTATGAGCCAAACATGAGGCAATGTATCAATCTGTCAAATGGCTTATGCGTTCTCACTATAGAGTTCTCACCATTTTCCCAGTTGTCCTTGTACACTAATCTGTGTTTTACACTTAAAGTACATCACTTATTACCCCATTTCCTCTCTTTCTCACAGTGAGTGATGGTTTCTTTGCAGGTTTGTAATTAATTAATCAATCCTTTCTTTATCCTTTATCTATATACAATGCAGAAAAATAGGGCTGTGTGTGCTGACTCCGCCTCCAGTCCCGCCCAAAAAGCCTCATTATAGAGGAATGGGATTTAGTGGATTATGATGTGGGGAAGTGCCTTTCCAAGGTCAGTCACTAATATGATCATATGCATCTCTCTCTTGCTGTCTGTCTCTCTTTCTCTCTCTTTTAATTCAATTTCAATGTAAGTGTGCTTTACTGGCATGACAAAAAAACTGTACAATTGTTTCGTCAAAGCAATGGCAGCTACGTACAATAATTTGTGCAATGTAATTTATACTTCATGCATGCAAAGAAAAGTACAAAAATGAGATAACGTAAAATAAAGATAAAATACCTGTCTTTTTCTGTCTCTGTCTCTCTCTCTCTCTCTCTCTCATATTTGCTTGCTCACTGATATTTACCGCAGTTGTTCTCAGTTAGCTCAAATGGTTGCTGTATGTTACAACATGAGGGACATCTTGACTTTCATTTAGTTGTGCTGTCTCCATTAATGAAATCCAACAGTGGTATAAATAATTGATACTGCAATCTCATGTTTTATGTACCAGGTTCCATTTGATGAATTATGCTTTTTCATTCCACAACTGTCTCAATTACATATGTCCTGTGTTGTCACTGTTAAAAGAGCTGTCAGCTTAGTCTTCCTGTTCAAATGGCAGAATGATAATGCCTACATTCAGCTATTATAATGTGCTGCTTTAAAGAAATGACATGTTACCGCTTTCTATCGATTCATTAGATAGTTATGAAGTGGTGCTTAAACAAGATGCTTTGGTATCTTACTAAACCAAAGATAAGTTGTTCTATTAATCATCTCAAATGGTTAATAAGGGCAACATGTGCTTGTCTGTACATAAGCTTTGTAGGAGAGAGCTGGCTCTAAATACAGTGTAAGGATCATAGTATGAAGAAATTCTACCACTTTGTCTTCAGTTAAAAAAAATGAAATGTTTATGAAGATATGTATCCATGACTCATATTAGCATTCATAGTTACAGCATGAAACAAGCAAGCATTTCATGAAACATGAAACAAGCCAATATGAAATTCAGTTCTTCACACTTATCATTTACAGTGCATATGTAGAGTATACATATGCAGAATTGTCATTGTACTGTACAGTAGACCCCAGTACTCATACACATTTTGAGGTGCAAGTGGACCAATCGTGTGTAGTGTTCCTGTAGCTCAGTTGGTAGAGCATTGCGCTAGCAATGCAAAGGTCGTGGTTTTTATTCCCAGGGAGCACATGCACTAACAAAAATGTATAACTTGAATGAACTGTAAGTCGCGTGTAGCACTTGAGGGGATGCATTGTAGACAGGGCTTCTCTGGACTGAAGGTAAATCTGTGCTATACAGAGGGAAGCTTAAGGAATCAATTCAGACCTCTTAATCGTCTCTTTTCTGCACTTGTCATTTCTTATGTCTACCCTCTTTTGTTTAATGGAGGAACTGACACGACACACAATTCCTTATATATAGCCTCAGTTTGGTAAAGTGTTGCAGGGCAAAAGTAATTTGTTTGGGGGCAATAAACACAGGTATTTAAAACGATGTTGTAGTCATCTGTCCACACTGTTCTTAAAAATGCATTAGTTGGGCTCAGATTTGCTTGTAACACTGACAACTGCACACGCAAATGAATCAAACCCTTGTCATTTCTTTCCCAGTTATCTGCCAGCCTGTTTCGTTATTGCTAGTTGGCTGTTCAGGTACTGCAGTCACTCTGACTAATTGGTTATTATTTTGAGCGCGCTTGTCTTGATATTCTAAACTTCTTAAAATCCTTAGACCCAGCAGCAGCTTGTGGACTGCTTTCATACCCAAAAGCCCTGTCATCAGGTTAACAGACAATGTATTTTATTTTCAAGGACACAGCAGAAAGATCTGAGCCAAAATATTTTGCAGGTGTTTCTTCAGCACCGGGTGTTTCTTAAGCACCGGGTGTTTCTTCAGCACCGGGTGTGTCTTCAGCACCGGGTGTTTCTTCAGCACCGGGTGTGTCTTCAGCACCGGGTGTTTCTTCAGCACCGGGTGTTTCTTCAGCACCGGGTGTTTCTTCAGCACCGGGTGTGTCTTCAGCACCGGGTGTGTCTTCAGCACCGGGTGTTTCTTCAGCACCGGGTGTGTCTTCAGCACCGGGTGTTTCTTCAGCACCGGGTGTGTCTTCAGCACCGGGTGTTTCTTCGGCACCGGGTGTTTCTTCGGCACCGGGTGTTTCTTCGGCACCGGGTGTTTCTTCGGCACCGGGTGTTTCTTCGGCACCGGGTGTTTCTTAAGCACCGGGTGTTTCTGAAGCACCGGGTGTTTCTGAAGCACCGGGTGTTTCTTAAGCACCGGGTGTTTCTTAAGCACCGGGTGTTTCTTAAGCACCGGGTGTTTCTTCAGCACCGGGTGTTTCTTCAGCACCGGGTGTTTCTTCAGCACCGGGTGTTTCTTAAGCAGAGGTTTACTGTCATGGTTTTATGTATTTGATAAGCCATAGTTTAGTAGA
>JAZGTI010011979.1:3549-16143 GCA_036877585.1 Botia kubotai | reverse complement strand
CATATTAAAATTTATTTTCAAAGAATATTTCTTTAATGTTTTTAGGTAAATGTGTTGTGTTTGCATTTGTAGAACGGTTTTTTACTGGTTTACTTCTGTCTAATAGTTTCAATTACCCAGAGATTTCAGGATTAACTGTTAATAGTTAAGACCAGTCTATCTGGCTGAATAATTACCTTGCTAATTGCCCGAAATGGCAATACTTACGAGTTAAACAGTGTTTTTCTGCCCCACCCTGCCCCTCCCACTGCCATTAAAAACTCACATCCATACATTCTCTTCAAAACACCCGACTCACTTACTGATCATCTCACTGTGTGGTCTGTTACCATGAAGTTTGATTTCTTCTGCACTGTTTCAGTAGGGCTGAAGGCCCCAGCTGTGGTCAGCCACATTTCGACTAAGACTAACCAGAATGCTCTGCAGCGCAGTGGATCTGCACGACATATTCGCTCATCAGCAACAGCAGGTAACAGAGCATGTGTGTATGTGTTAGCTGTTTCTGGAATTATACCACATCTGTGTAGTCCATAGGATGTCCTAGCTGACAGGGAACGTTTGCAGAACGTTGGCTGATATTCTTAGAACGTTGGCTGATGTTCTCAAAAATTTCTCAATTTCTCAACATTTTTAAACATTATATATCACATACATCAGAAACTTTATTCTTAAGTAGTTAGTGGAACATTTTAAAAACGTTACGAATTCAAATGAACTTTGGTGACCTGCTATAATATCATTATAGTATCATTCTGCATAATGACACATATAATTCTGCATTGTGGCTTTAAGTTTGTGATCTTGCAGGTTAAGTAACTGTGTTTAGACACACTCTGCTCATATAAGCCTATATTTAGCATAATATGGAGCCTGAAATGTGTGTTTCTCTGTGTTTTTGTGTGATACAGTAACAGAGGGCATGTCTTTGAGTTTACATAACACAACCACGCATACAAGGTGGAAAGATATGCAGTTAAATGAAGTATACTTTGAAAGGCTACAGTGAAAAACTGAACACAACATAAAAACTGAAGTATACTTTGTGTTTATGTGACGATTGTGCATGAAGCTTCACTATAAAGCACAACATAAATGCCAAAGACCTCCTCAGGGCAAAGTTCCAGTTATGTTGAGTTTACCTTACTAATGCACATTTCTTATTTCTGTCCTTTCTGTCAGTTTTACTTTAACTTTACCAACAAGCACAACCCCCACTCCTCGACTGCTAATTGATGTTGTTGCGTGCAGCTGTTGCCTTTAGCGATGAATAAAGTAACACAATAGTGTCGTACGACAGCCGTTCATATGCTGCTTAACGTCTCTATTCAACAAGGTCACTCATCAGTATTCCAAGGCGTTTGTTTCTCTCACTCTCTTTCTTTACTCTCTCACTCTTTCTTTCTCTCTGTCCAACAAAGACACTCATTCAGGGAGCCTGCTGCCTGGAAGATGCTGTACGTAAATGTCTGAGACCAGACACCTGAAAAAAGAGAGAAGGAATTATTTATAGAAACGTAATCTTAAGAGGAAATGAATGTTAATTTCTGCACTACAAAGTAACACTAAGTAGTTAGTAAATTATAATGAATTAAAGCACTGTTTTACTGTGAGTCACAAGCTTTAAATGCAGAATTCACCATCATCATACCACAGCTATACTAATACTGTAGCCAAGAGAATGACATTACTCATAAACCGCCATCTCTCTGCTCTGCGCATACACCCTCCCCTTTACAATTTCTCTCCCTCTCTCCCTCCATCCCCCCTTTGGATTTCACTAGCGTATGTGTGTGTCAGAGCTATAGAGAGCTTGGCTTTGTGTGTGTGTGTGCATGTGCAACACACATAAAGGATTAGCCTTGCACGTTGTGTGTAAGAGAGAGAGAGAGAGAGAGAAGAGGAGGAGAATATATGAGATACTGGCTGCTTCAGCATCCAAGAGGATACCACTGAACAAGAGCGGTCATTCCCACAAGAACTACTCGACATTCCCAGCATCTTCATCACCACCATTTTGAGTTTTTCTGGACCGATATTGTTTTTCACCTATTTATTTCTATCTTCAGTCTTTACTTCTGTTTATCTGAAGGGAATTTCATTTTGTTTCTTGCTTTCCATTTTTTTCCTCTTATTCTTATTCCGAAATTGTTCTCTTCACCTCTGATTTGGATCTTCTCCTCACCTTTTGCACTTTTGCAGTGTAATGTTTTGAAGAAGAAAACAAGATATTTTTCTAGAGAACATCTCTTGTTTCAATTTTTTTCCTTTTCACCCGAGATTTCAAGATTTTTTTGATTTTGTGGAGGATTTGATTCTCCTCTGGTCACTCACTGAAAGTCATGTTATGGTCTCCGAGACTTTCCTTGTCAAACTTCCACGTCAAGCTTACGGCTAAGGGACTATTCCGCAATCTGCAGCTGCTGCCGGGATGCAAGAAAACCACAGTGGTGTTCCATGCAGGTTTGAGAAGCTCCCTCTCTCAATCTCTCCCTTCATCTCTCTCACACACCACACGCCCCCTCCCCCTCCTATATTTCTCCCTTTAACACCCTTCTCTCCATAGTTACCGTTTTTTATCCACGCTTTGACGAGCGCGTGCGAGCCTTCACCATTGTTTTTTATATAGAGAATGCTTACAAAGAACTGTGTGTGTGTATTGTAATGAAAGGCTTGCTCGCGTGATCTTTGGTGGAGTGATGCCCGTGCCAGAGGGCACCATGTGCAGAGCTACAAATAGAAACCGCCCGCTGATTTGTGGGTGTGTGTGTTTATTTGTTTATCAACATATTAACACTATGCCTGCATTCTCATGTTCATACATAAACAGCATATTTATTAAGGTTTACGGTATACAATGATAATTATGCTGCCAGTAAATAAAACACAAATTGGTTGGATAGTGTGTGTGCGTATATCAAGATTGCAGGGTTAAACTAATCGAAAACATGTGCTTCTGTGTTTCTGCACATATTTTAGAGATTAGAAACCAAAATGCCCCCCACCCTAACCAGAATTCTCCATTGCCCTGCTTCCCTCTGCCTCAAATGAACATTTAGGTTAGGGTTCATGCCAGGATGCTGTTTCTCTGTCTCTCTCTGTCTTTCTCTCTCTCTCTCTCTCTCTGTCTTTCTCTATCTATCTTTGTATACTTGTAAAAGTACTAATGCATATTTTAGATGTTATTTATGTCTCTGATAAGTTTAGAGCAGCTGTGCTCTGTCAGGGTCGACTCTATAAAACATATAACCTTCAGTGAACCTGTCAATATATAAGTCCGTTTTTTTATTTTTGCTTTGAGACATTTTGTTTTTTAAATTACTCTAAATTTATGCAGTTTTTAATTAAATGCCTGTATTACGGGAAAAATATGCTTGATTGTCATGGAACAGTCACAAAAAAATACTGTTTACTTGAATAAAACCAATGTAAACGTTACCACACATTTTTTTAGGTTACCTAAAGAAATATTTTTGCATGTATCTTTTGGAGGCAGCAAAATATTAAGGTGTAGAAACACCATTTAAAATACATTATTACGCATTATTTACCTATCATACAGTTATGAAGGATCATATAAGGTGTTGGTCCACATTCTAATGCAAGACACAGCGGAAAATTCCAGAATAATCTTGAACACACATATTGAGAGTGCAGCATCTCCTCATGGTTGTCTCCATAGAAACTAGCATGCCGGATCACGCAGTGCTGTTATTAGCAGACCTGATATATGTGACCTAAACAGACGGTGTGTGTGAGTGAGAGAGAGAGTGTTAGCAGAGAGAACAGTTTGTACGCATCACATTGCACATTACTGGCCTCCAATCTGACATTCAAACAAATCTTAATCTGAGGATTCAGCCTTTCCAGGCCAAATGCTTTATAAACCATGATTGTAGGGGTGTGACTCTGGGATGTTTGTGTGCCAAATGCACAAGGACACGTGGCATTTTTAAAGTGGGCCAGCAGAACTCAGAATTTATTACAGCTTTTTTTTAAATCTATTTATTCATTTGGATTACTGACATGCTTTTGACATGTAGTTTATCCTTTATCATGAGATTTAATCTAAACTGCCACTGGCCTCATTCCCAGAATTCCAATCCAGATTATTTAGCCAAACCCACCTTCTCTTTCTGTATGTGTGTGTGTGTGTGTCGTCCTGTATTCGCTGTCCCAATTGCATGAGAAAGATGTCTGTTTGAAAATAAAGGTTGTAATATTTAAACATATAATGACTAGAAACATAAAATCGAAACATAAAATGGATTTAGAGGTCAGTTAAATTATTGAATTTATTAATATCAATACTCTCTATAAGAGAGCAAAATCACAGGAAATTGCAATTATAGCTACATATTACATTCTGAGGTTAGCAAAGTAAACATGAATAATACCATGAATCATTTAGGTTGTTAAATAGTGCTGTGTGATTACTTTTCTGCCTTGCTAAGATTTGACTTACTGATGATAAATAAGGATGATAAAAATTCCTGAACTTTTAGCAAATGAGGGACCCGAGGCTTTTATTTAGGAACCAGAATATCATGAGTTAAATTCAAATTCATATTCAGTTAATTCAAAATTTGAATTAACTTTGTTTTTATACTTAAGCAACCACCTATAACATTATAGCAATCCCTTAGTAACCAACCATAACATCCTAGCAATGCCCCAGTAACCACCAGAAACATCATAGCAACACCCTGACAACCTCCCACTCGTCTCATGGTGGCAAGGTCTCTAGTGATATTGGCCTAATTTAAGGGCTATTTGAGAGACAGGTTGGTCAAGAATTTGAGACCTGTGTTTTTGTGTGTTTATGTTTAATAACATTTATCCACTCAGCTTCCTGTTGTCCTTCCTGTGATCCGTACCCCTTGAGCCTTTCCTGATCTTCATATATAGTATTCATTTCTTTAATAACAGTTCTGTTTGAAGTGATGATTATGGTGGTATGTTATTCTACCACAGGCCCTGGATGTCGCTCTCTCTGTCCAGCAGACTGGCCACCCTCTGTCTGTCTTTCCAGCCATGCTTTGATAGGTAACATCACCAAAACGCCACGCAAGAGAGTCTTCAGTCATCTACCAATAAATAATATTGGTGATTAATAATTAACGCTGTTTTCATGACTGAATCCAACAAAAATGTTCTTAGGTACTTTATGGGGTAACATCAAACATCAAATTTATAGCATTATTTGGTAACTGTTACATTTAGTATTCTTTCAGATATCACTGTATCAGAAGTTATTAGTAGTGGTATTTGTCTATAAAACATGGACACTTCTCCACTTAAACCTCACTTCACAACGCTATTTGATTTGTTTCTTATTTACTGTAATATTTGTCCTTCATTATATTCTTAAAGGGTTTCCAGTTTCTAGATATCAATATGTAGCAGTTTAATTGAATGCGATGCTGTGATGTGTTTGAATGTGTTTTGAGTGTGTGGCACTGCGGTGGTCTGCGTGAGATAATTCTCTCCATTAAGCAAAACACTACAACGCTTACTCAGGCTTTCCTTTAGAAGAGGTGCATCATTTCCTCATCTGCCTTCCAGTAATTATGTGGAAGTGTGGGAGCTTTTATTCTGTGAGAGGTGGGCTGCCGGGTGTGTGTGTGTGATGTTTAATCTTGCAGTGTAATGAAAAGAGGGTTGTTTAGTAAAAAAACAGCATCAAAGGAACACCACTCTGTCTGTTAGCATAACCATGAACATATCCGGTCTGGGTGTGGACATGCTTGACGGGGCACCAGTGTGTGTATGTGTGTGTGTGTGTTTGGAAACCTGTGGTTGTGTGTGTATGTGTGTGGTAGGTAGTTATGGTCTGTCTCCAGTGGTGTGTTTGGGGGACAGCAATCACAGTATGTCTCCTGTCCCAGAGACTGACATAAACACTTATTATGAGCCATAGACTACATAATAATTACATGCTGCTTGCAGACTTTTCCTGTTCAAACACACACACACACACACAGACTCTTATGTATGTGCGCACTAGAGACTAGCAGTAACCACCTAGCAGTGCTCTAAATATCAGCCTTACTACTGTCTAAATGGTTAGTTTAGTTTAATAGTTAATATTAAGGAACTGTTTTTACTATTTAGTTTAATGTAGGTCAACACTAACACAGAAACACGCCATTTTAAAACTCAAACATGGCAGAGAATCTAGAAGTCGCCGGTACTTTTCTTAGATTTAACTATCATGGCATCACTGTACTAAAGATTTTATAGTTTAGGCGGTTAGTACCATAATATGTGTTACAGTATCATGCCATTGCCATCTGATACAGCACAGTTCATTTTTGTATGTAAGGGGATTAAGGGTGAACTGCATCTCTGTGCTCCAGTACAGCCTGTTAAGTTCTGCAGTGATGGAACATCTCAGGTCAGCAGTGATGTGAGTGGAGCTGATGACACAGTCATTCGAGGTAGCGGATTGTGCAGCTGTGGTCATGTGACCGCAGGCAAGGGCACAGTTAAGCATGGTGCCACTGAGTTATTACCGCTAAAGGACATATCTGATCAACACACACACATTTACACGGTCCTGTTCTCGCAGCAGCTGTTTAGGGACACTAGATTTCAACTCAAAAGACCGCCATCACCTCACACATGTTCTCTGTCCTTTTCTCCAGACAGTCAACTAGAAAAGAGGCAGCAGCCATCTATTTCAAGCCTGTGTTTGAATAATGTAACAGGGACATTTGTCACTGGTGATCTCTGCATTATTCATCACTCTGGTTTTTGGGATGGAGCTTCCAGATTTATAAAAGAAAGTGTTTGGCGACTGAAATAGGCCTGAAACTGTTTATGGTGTCAGATGTAAGTTAAAAGACAAGAAGTAACAGAGGCACAATTTGTTGTGCATAGATCATGAGGAAGAAACGTGTGTGTGTGTCTTTAATTGGATGTAATTCTAATCGAATTTTTTTATTAATTCCAGAGTATTGTGGCATGTAACTACTAAAAGACATCTCCTATTAAAATTATTCATTATTTAGAGTTAATTTGTTTAGATTTGTTTTAATTTTCAAAACGCGCATAACACCTCCAGCGACTGTGTCTTTACACGCAGTGTATCTGCGAGCCAGCTGAACCCAGCGGTCTGTCTAAATGTGTATCTGCCAGCAGAGGGCAGCATAGCGACTCTGTAAGTCATGGGAGGTAGTTTGAACTCAAAGTTTACCTAAAATTACAAATTCTCACAGTTTATTCAATGTTATTTCATTCCAACCCCATACGAATCTTTTGATAGATTTATGTGTGAAATCAATCAAAGGTGCTTGGTAATCTCGGATTTAATTTAAACACGGTCACAGTTGAAGATATTTACAGAATAATACTAATTATTCTGATGTATTTTAAAGATAATTATAGTTTTTTAAGCAACTTGCCAAATCAAAACCATTATTTTGCTCTTTTCATACTTCTTACTTTTTGTTTTAAGTGCATTCATTAATTTGTCATTTGTCATCATTATTCCAGTTAACATTTTATTGTTTTAGAAATGGAAAAATACTTAGGCAAGAAACACAGATTGTTTTCTGCAAGAGAAATCTGAGAGTCGGTACTCTTTACAGATTATAGGATGGGAAACCTTATTTTGACTTCACTTAGACTGCAGTGTAGATGATGGGACTAAAATGCCCGCACACGCACACACTCTCTCTCCATCTCTCTCTAATGCACTTCTAATGTGCTCTCTGGACCTTAGCGCATTATCATTAAGATTCAATCCCAGCATGCATCTGGGCTTTGTTTAGGCTAAAACTCAGGAGACATTGATGAGGGCGTGTGTTGTTTGTGTTGTTATAGGCATTTGTTGTATGGCTTTTTTAGGCATGTACATTTCTTTCAAGTGATGTCACTTTCATATCTTAATGTTCTTCTAGTGTGTGGGTGTGTTTTATTCTAAAGGCAGTTTTTTGCTTTTACAGTCATTGGTTGAAGTGAGATATGTGTTGCTGGACTGTGCAATCATGCTGAATGTGATGACGGCACTCAACGCATGTTCTTTTACAGTGGACAAGACCTCCAAAACACCCAAAGCTGCAGGGACCACAGCTGGCCGGACACAGCAGCAGAGCCCAGCTGTGGGAAGCGGACACACTGAGGAAGAGGAGGAGAGAGATCTTCGTATTCAAAATGAGAAGAAGAGTCAGTGTATCCTGCAGCTCCGCAAACTCGTGGCTAACGGGAATCGGCGCCTGGAGGCTCTCGCTCTGGTTGTTCAGCATGTTTTCAGTGAGGTAAGAGAGCTTATTTTTGTATTTTTAATGTCTGAAAAGATAATTATTGAACATTGTTCAGGATTCTGAAATGGTGAGATTTAAATTAATGTTCCTTTATAGATAACAAAACGATGAATGTAATTGGATATCTCAAATGATCTTACATTGCGTTCGACCAATCAAATGAAA
Organism: Botia kubotai; assembly: GCA_036877585.1. Taxonomy (NCBI): domain Eukaryota; kingdom Metazoa; phylum Chordata; class Actinopteri; order Cypriniformes; family Botiidae; genus Botia; species Botia kubotai. Next base: position 7,714 of record JAZGTI010011979.1, on the reverse strand, counting down.
AGATATCTGTAACATCAGTAAACACACCTTAGATAATTTTTGACTAATCACATGTATTAGCACATATTAAAAAACAACAATGTACACAGTAAAATTAAGCATAATTTTATTAATAATGAAACAGTTTTATAGGCCTGCCATATAAAACTGTGTGTGTCTGTCTGTTTTGTCTACAAAGCAGATAAACTACTTTTATATGGTGGTACCATTAGTCAACTTTACCAGGTGTGTGTATGTGTTGTTGAAACTGCAAAAGGAACTCAGGATGTTGAATATTCGCTCACATTCACTCTGGATGTCATGCAGGATTTGATCTAGTCAATAAACCAGACATAATCTGAATCCCCTATGTGATCTTATCTGATCACCACCCAGTAAAAACACAGAACCCCCATTTCATTTGTTTATTCCTGCTCATTTCCTTCGAACCTGCATGTTATTGAGCCTTATTTTGCTAGATGTTGCACTTGTGCATTGATCTTCCTTCTTAGAATACTTCTTACCCTCAACTATTGTTCTGGGTTATGGAATGTGGTTTCCGTGTGGCTTTATAGGCGACTTTTACAAGCACAATGAAGGCCATACAAGTCGAAGAGGACGCCGTCAGTGTTGGATCAAGGGTCTCTTTGACTAAATGTCAGACCTAACAAATTCTAAGTATAGGGCCCTGCTATGATCAAATATCTGGGAGTGTCAGTAATTGCTCTCTGTTTTGTGATTGGCTGTATCCTGGTGACAGACCTTACATATTGCTAATTCCTATTCATTTTCTTCCAGTTTGCAAATATTTGCCAATCAAAAGAGCTGCCAATCACTCATTGTAACTAGGAATTTAGGGCTCCTATTGGGCTGAATAAATTAAACAATCATATAGGTAAACTTTGCGTTACTATAGCAACAGTATCTACTCTAACATCCTGAAGTTAAAATGGACATAAAGATTTTTAAAATATGTCTCAAAATTTTCAATTACTGAATTGAACTAGCATGACTGTTATTATTTAAATGTTTAGCCTCTGCTATTTAGCTTGCTAAACCAGTAAAAGTGATTAATCAATCACTAACACATTCTTGACACGCTACTCATAAGCAGTTGTTTAAATGCTTTCATAATGTTCCAGATAACTTCATGGGGAGTATCTCTGTTGCGTCAGTTGGTATAGACAGTTTTTAGGCAGGTCCCCAGCGAACAATTTTAGGTTTTAAGAATATTACCTAACGTTTCCATTAAGTAACACAAATATTAAAAATGTTATTTTAAAAGTTTTAGAAATGTTCAGAACATAGCATGTTTTTTTAATGTTATTGCTTGGTTATAAAAATGTTTTTTTAATTCTGTAAAAACATTTTAAACTTTTAACAAACAATTTAACAAAAACGTTTATTAACATATATGATATATAATGTTAAATGAAGTTCTACTAACTGCAAGAATGTTTTTGATGTTGATAACTTTGAGAGAACTTTCAGAGAACATTAGCCAATGTTTTGAGAACACTCCCTGTTAGCTGGGTTATGGTGTGCGTACCTCAAAGCACTATTCTTGAACTACTGGCTCAGTCTGCTCTGGATAACTTTCTGATTGGTCTTTTTATATGCAAATTGTAGAACGCCAATTTTAGCCAATCAGAAACTCCTGCGGTCAACTATGAACTTTATGAGCTTATGAAGTTTATTGTGTGTAGTATATAGTGGGAGTGCAGTTTCATGAGCCTGCTACTTGTCTGATGGGTCGTTTAGTAACACCCTTCCATTTTGCATTTTGGTTGGTCTGACAATGAGTAGGTATGCTAGTAATCCCACCCACATATACCCTGAGGCTGTTGGCAGTAAAATCATTCAGACCTACAGTACAAAGCTGTTCATATATTACATGTGCCTGTCTGGGATTGAAAGTTAAGCAAGCCAAATAATAACCCCAGCTAACGATTTTAGGTTGTAAGGCCTTTTCCCTAATGTTAGTAAAGTAAATAAAACATTAAAAACTTTATTTTGAAGTTTTGGGAAAGCTCAAAATGTCCATGTTTAGTTATAAGAACATAATTTCAAAGCTTTTAAAACCTTCCACTAACAATTTAAGAATAAAGTGTTTGATGCATATGATATGTAATATTAAAAAATGTTCTCAGAGAAGATGCTTTTAGAGAATATTAACCAATGTTCTGAGAACATTCCCTATTAGCTAAAACAGAGGCAAGAAAAACGAACATGTTGCGTAGGTGAGAAAGAAACTATAGGAGGAACCAAGCTGGAGAATCCCTCCTTCTTAGGCGGGGACATATTTAAACAAATTCATACAAATTACACAAATACAGTGGAGTCCAAATGTCTGACAGCACAAGAAAATTTGATTGAATTTTATTGAAACATTTTAAAAGTATTTTTAAACATTAACAACCTAGAATTGTTATGATTCAAAAACAGAAGAAATACTTAAGCGCCTGCACTTGTTTGAGGTCAGTAATCAAATATAAGCAAATTTGTGTCATTAAGCATGGAAACTTCTTTGTACAAAGGGTCAGGTTTCCTTGCCTCCATTAAAGCGCACTAGATCATTTTTGAAACATTCTCAAATCATGCCGGGCATAACATGGCCAAATTCTTCATTTATGTCCAATTTCAATTCAGGTTTTTCACTTAAATTGTTATGGTGATAATATATTTTATAATATTTAATATATTTCAATGTATCATCTATATTGCTAAATAAATACAAATGAACTGTATTTATTTAGCAATTGCAAGATATAAACGTTTTCACTAGTAGTTTTTTGGACCTCCCTGTACATGTATACGTACATACACAAATGTTTATTTTACCAGATGCAGTCCAACCCTATAGTGTTAATAATATAGTGTATAATAATAATCATCCATAATAGATTTGATCGTATAAAGTGGGTAACACATACAAGAATGGACCAGCATATCTAGTTGATTTGGTCTTTTAATGAAAAGTGGTTGGAGGAGAGTGGTTGAGAAGTAAGACAACTTGGTGACATCAGCCGAAAAGGAAGGTAATTTTAGAGTAAGTTTTACATTTCAATAAAAGGCTATGAAAACAAGCATAAGAGATGATGAGAATGTTAACAGGTCTATTTAGTTGCATGTTGACCTTAAACTGCTTGGTCTCTTCTCTAGGTAAACACTATTAGATTAGGTCTGTTACTGGTTTACTCAAAGTGTGTACCCCACACCCTACCTAGTAATCTCAACCGGAGACATACAATTAAATTCAGAAACCCACCTTTTTTCTTTTGTCATTCTTTCTTTCTTTCTTTCTATTTTTAATTTAATCTGACTGATTCTATGCATTCCTTCGCACCCCTCATATAATGCAAATTTGTTTTTCTTTATCCCATTATCTTAAGTAATGATGAGTTTTCCCCAATCAACTCTTCTTATCCAAATAGATTAAAAACACTTTATTTCTCCACAAGATTTACAGTTCTATGACACAGAACACACTGTCTAGAAGACACCAATCTTTCACTTTCTTTCCACTCACTAAATTCTTATACTAAAAATAAGAATTTACTTTGGGGAAAGTTGAAAGTTTTAACCTTCGCGTCACCCGTGGTGATTGATAGTGAGCACAGAGGAGGTGGGATATTGGTGTGAGCTTTGAGGAATGCACCAGCTGCTTGCAGCTTGGGTGGAGCTTGAAGGGTGGGGGTGTGGCTTGTTTTTCAACCTCACAGCTGTTTGGCTCATTACAGTAAAGCACTGTTACATCTTACCCGCCCACTCATGGCACTTTACCGTATTTACTAGACTATAGCTAGATATGTGTCGCTATTAAGTAATGTTTTTATTTTTCACTAAAATCTCAAACTAAAACCAGTTACATATACACTGTGCATAACTATCAAGCATTGGACAAGTTGCATGTTCTTGAACTACTTTCAACATTATAATATTTTGATTAAATAAACTGAAATGAAGCTGAGCAATGTAGCAGACCTGTTCTTATATGCTATGCAATGGGTCCCATGCAATGGTTCATAGATCATTGTCTATACAACAGTATTCATAGAACTGTAGTTAAAATCTTGTTATGTAATATCAAACTGATATCAAAAGTTCAATGCCTTTGCTACTGTGATTACAGTATATACAGTAAGCATCAATAAACTGGCCTGCAAGCAAAACTAAAAAGTCAGCG
>JAZGTI010011978.1:0-16144 GCA_036877585.1 Botia kubotai | reverse complement strand
AATACACGTATTTGTACGCTTTGTTGTCTTTGTAATTTGACAGCGATAAAGGCCTTGGGTGCGCACGGATAAAAATCCTACAGTAAGCGACAGCGACACACTACGATGGCATCGACACATGATTTTTCTTAAACTTGCGTCACATGGATGAGAATCACAGTCATGTAATAAATAAATATTTTGTAGCAGAAAGAAACTGCTATTTAATTCGCAGGCGCGCTGCTTTTACGCTTTGAATTGGTTTGAATGGACAATACTGTACATATATACTGTACAATATCTCTCCTGCATTTCTACACGTTTTTAGTAGATTCTGTGACAGAACTTTTGTGACAGGAATGTTGCCAGTCCTGTTTTTAAGTTTTTTGTGTTTTGTGTATTTACTACGTGTTGTTATTTTGAGTAGATTTGTTTTGTTATCTCAGTGATTTCTTCATATAAACAATAAAGGTTTCTCTTTGCAGCGATATAAGTTGTCGCAGAGATATAAGTTGAAATCATTCGTTATCAATAGAATGTGTTTGTGTGGGAGTTGTTTCTATCAAGCTTGCTGTTAGTCTAGTTATTGGGTTATTTGTAAGGCCATTTGATTCTGCTTCATCAGTACTGACTCTGCATTGCTTTACAGAGGAAGTGGAAGCCTCCAAGGCAGCAGTTTCTCTCTGCAGTTTCCTTGAATATAAACCATTTCTTACCAGCGTTTTAAAACTATTGTCCCTCTTCTTCTTTTTTAATTAAAATATTTTCATCTTATGTTTCTAAATGCATTTATCCTACAAGGTGGATTTAGTTTTATATCACTTTTCTATCAAACCCCAGTTTATATGATTTAATTGCATAGGAGTAGATCAACATGGTTTTGGAAGATGTCAGTAACTTATTCACCTTGTGAAAGTAAAGTAAAGAAGATTCAGTAAAATGTAATATGTAAGAGAAAGCTGACTTTGGACCCCCTGAACATGCTCCATTCATAGTGTGCACAGCTTGTTCAATAAGATGTGCAACACTGCTGCCGTTTTGATAAAAGCAAGAGTTTTCTTACTTATGCAGACAAACTCAGGAAGGAGACTGTTTTCCTGTTAGTATTTTAAGGCCTTCTAACTTGAATTAGTTTTGCGGTTCAAGTTGGGTCATTGTTAGTTAAAATGTGTTACTAGTCTTCAGTACCATCCTTGAAATCAAGAAACACTAATCAAGCAGCATTTCTAAGGACAATAGAGAACAATTTTGTTTAGTTTGTTTAATCTCTTTGGCCTAACCACACCCAGTTTTGGCTCTGGACAGATTTTCTTCTGTAGCTCAGAGGAGAGAGTGAGTCATCGTGGTAGTTGGTTTATTGTCTGTCCTATCCCGCAAAATTTTAACCTCTCAGAGCTGCAGACTTGCTTTTTGCACAAGGCCGTTAAAATCATTTTGAATGTCCAGGCCTCCTACTATAAATTTTATTTAGCCTAAAATGGTTATTGTTTTAGAATGTTGTTTTTTAACTGAGAAAAAGGCCCATCTGTGCAATGTGTAATTTTATGACAACAAATAAGATCATTTTTATTTGCATTTATTTAAGTATTTTAGTTTTGCAGAAGCTTGAAACCTCTCTGAAAAGACTTGAATTATTTGGGAGACAATGTATCACAACCCCTTCTGGGGTAATGATCACCCTGCCTGGGTTTATTTTGGATAACCAATCAGAATCAAGAAATTCTCCCCATAGTCATACTGTAGGTGAAGTGCCAGTCTGAAAGAGGGTGTTAAAATGATTAGTGGGGCAAGGGATGTGGTCCTTAAGATTACCCTGACATTTCATTAAGGGAAAGATCTCTACGACCTCTATCTCCTGTTTATCCATCATAATGTAGGTTGATATATGTTATTAACAGTGTCTCTGTTTATCCAGGTATCCGTTACAGCACGGAAGTGTCAGTCGACGAGGTGAAGGCTCTTGCCTCACTAATGACATACAAATGTGCAGTTGTAGGTAAGTTGTGTGTTCGAGTTTGTTGTTTATGCATTTATTTGTTTTTAGTTATTTGTATGAAATTTGTATGAGTCACGTGAATTGTGCTCTAAACAGATGTGCCTTTCGGAGGAGCGAAAGCTGGTGTGAAAATTAACCCAAAGAATTATTCTGTGAGTATTTTCTTTGTAAATAGAAGTAAATGGCTAGATTTATCCATTCATTACTTTCTGTGCATATACAGAAAGTAATTTGATGCAGTTGCATTTGTCGTTGATAATATTAACGAAACCTTCTCGACTGCTTGTGCAGACATTGCTTTCTAAATGTTTACTTACTAATCACATCATAATCACTGATGTCCCTCCATTTTTGCTTTCCTTGCAGGACAATGAACTGGAGAAGATAACAAGAAGGTTTACCATTGAGCTGGCTAAAAAGGGCTTCATCGGTAAGTTGTAGGCAGTTCCACACAAAACTTGCAGATTTCCCTAGATTTCCAACTTAACATCCACAATGTTTTACCAATGCCTTTCCTCTTGCATATTTGGTTATTTGACGTTTTGGTTAATTTGATTAGTCCTTTCAAGTCAGACACATTTCACCATGTTAAAGCCAAATAGTCAAATATGATTCTGGGCCTTATAAGTAAAATGCATTCCATGAAGGACAAGAGAAATGGCTGCTTTTTATTGTTGTTGTTTGATTTATAGCACATTCTTTATAGAAAAACGATAGTTCATTAATAGTTACTCATTTAAAATGGTTTCTCTATAACTGTATAATACTCTCCACACAAAATTCAGTTACAGGTTAGACAATGCAAAGTAAAGCAACACCCAGGAACGATAGTCAGGAAATACTTAGCACAGTGCACAAGCATCACTTAGCACAGTGAGGAACTGAGATGTGTTACAAACCTGCTATTGAAACCAGCTATCAATTACAAGTTAATTTATTGTTTAGTCTCTTAAGCCAGATAAACTATTCAATTTACATGTTGCAGCAGGTCATGTTTTTGGATCTGTGCTGGCTTACCACTTGTTGCAACCTCCTCTCTGTCAATACATTTTAACTAAGCTCAAAAAATAGTACAATTTTAGACAATTGGCATCATCTTACAAATGTATTGTTACAGAGGTGTTACCCTTGGTATAATAACAGCATTAGGGCATCTGAGGTCATGCAGATCCGTGACAAGGAAATGTGTAAATCAGCACATTGAAATCTCACATTAAATGTCTGTTTCCTGTATCAGGGCCTGGCATTGATGTCCCAGCCCCAGACATGAGCACAGGAGAAAGGGAAATGTCCTGGATCGCAGACACTTATGCCACCACTATGGGCCATCGTGTAAGTTCAAAGTGTTCATTTCCTGCACTATTGGTTTGCTGACCTGACAAGCACTAATGTTATGACGTTATTAGGTTATTTATTAGCTTATTTTGATGTCACCCAAGATAAACGTTATTCTTTATATTTAGTATACCATTTAGATAGGATTGTAGACATAAACCAAAGGTTTGCTTAACAAAGCACTCTCTCATGTTTTTGTTACTTTTGTTTCTCTTATATTAAACATGTTTAATCTGTGCAAAGTGTCCAGTAAACACATTATTTTATCACATTTATATTATTAGTATTGCCATGATATTGGATTAAGTGTGTGCAGAATTTCTGATACTTTACACACCACATGCTCCAAACATAGAGTAATATCTCAGATACATGCAGAGGGTGTCTTATATTAAGCCTAAATTATCTTAAAAGTGTAAATGCAGTGTTTGTTATAAATGTTCATGTATATCAGATGGAATCAATAGTAATTGTAATAGTATTGTAATATTTTGCCTTATGATATTCTGGTGAGAATATCAATATTCTCTGTTGCATTAAACACATAAGTTTTATCTTTGATGTATATTATAGGTATATAAAAAGTCATGAAAAATATCTATTAATAATTATCAAACAGATTGTCACCATGTTTTTGACTCCAGAGCCCTGACTATCCCTGATTGCAGAAGACTGCAGAACAAAGCAGCCTTGTATTTGTCCACCCTCTGCTGACAGACTCAATCACAACACTGACAAGACTTTCAATACAGTCTGTCCTCTCGTGGCAGTCAGTTGCTATGTCTGGACAGCTGTGATGTTCTGTTATATTTGCGAGCTGCTTTGTAGAAAGATAAATGAAAGAACATGAAAGTTATGAGCATATAACAATTTTGTTAGGGCAAAAGTGGTCCGTGTGCTCTTTAAACATCATACATTACTTGATGTTACGTAATAAATTGTCGCGGGTTAGGCTGTTCAATGTCAGTGCAAAACACATGAATGTGTAATTTATTTCCTATAATGAAAACCTATTGATTTTTTTTAGGATATAAATGCTTATGCCTGTGTGACCGGTAAGCCCATCAGTCAGGGCGGCATTCACGGCCGCATATCTGCCACTGGTCGAGGCGTTTTCCACGGTATTGAAAACTTCGTCAGTGAGGCTTCGTACATGAGCCAGCTGAACATGACTCCTGGCTTTCGAGACAAGACATTTGTCATTCAGGTTTGTGCATGTCAACTGCAGATTTGATTCTTCTATTTCATATTATGATCTTGTGTCCATATCAGATCTGTTGTTTGAATTATTTGAATTATTCTTTGTATTAATTGGTCCAAAATGAATGAACAACCCATAATGTTTTTAAATTATTTAAAGGATTTAGGATGTTTATTTTAAATAAATAATAAACAAGTACTGCTTACAGACATGCTGTACATTAGCTGATGATCTTAGCACTTTCATTCTGACTTTGCTAACCTAAGGATATTTACGTATTCAGTGTTTGCTCTAAAGACTTGATCAATATTTGTAAAAAAAATGTTTACAAGGAAATGAGACTTACACTTCCTTCATAACTGATTTGCCTGCATTTTATTAGCGACCTTGAAATAATGCAGAATCCTAATTAGGTCCTAAGTTTTTTTATTGAAGTCATTTTTTTCTGTTTTGAGATATTTAAAATGCTCAAACTTTTAAAGTTTTATTTTCAGATTTAAACAAAAATCCCTGATTTTTAACGTGGTTTCAGACTTTTGTAGCTCACTTTGGTAATACGCTGTTTTTGTGCTTACCACAAGGTGGTGCTAAAATCTAATATTAAAGTCATAACGTCACTAAAGCGTTTGCAGCCTAACCCAAAGAGGTTTCACCGCAACATGAACTTACTTATTTTATTCATCAGGTGCTAAATTCAAATAGATATTATGTATGCTTAGACGTTCAACTGTACCTCCAAAACACACAAATAGATATATTAAATTCATCAGGTATGAATCACATTTAACACTGTTGTCTCCTGATGTTTGTGGCAGGGTTTCGGTAATGTAGGCCTGCACTCCATGCGTTATCTGCACCGTTTCGGAGCAAAGTGTGTGGGTGTGGGAGAGCTTGACGGAAGCATCTGGAACCCCAACGGAATCGACCCTAAAGAGCTAGAGGACTACAAACTGGTGAGTGTAAACCACTCATTTACTCTGAAGTGCTAATTACATGCACACGTTCCATATTAAGAGAGATGTTTAGGGAACCCTGAACCATACATTAACATTTCATTACACCACTGAAAAATCTTTCTTTACTTGTATAACAGCAATCTAGTGGTCATTGTGCAGTACTACTCTGTGACGTCATACAAACTCTCTCAACAGGCCAATGGCACTATTGTTGGTTTCCCCAACGCCACTCCATACGAAGGCAGCATATTGGAAGCCGAATGTGACATCCTGATTCCTGCTGCAAGTGAAAAGCAGCTTACAAAGAAAAACGCACACAACATCAAGGCTAAGGTCAGAGGTCAACAGAGTCAACCATACCAAAAGTGCTTTTGATGTAGTTTTCCAGTTATTGATCATGTGGTGCGTGTATACCCAGATCATTGCTGAGGGAGCCAACGGCCCCACAACCCCTGACGCAGACAAGATATTTCTAGAGAGGAACATCATGGTGATTCCCGTAAGTCACAATACTAATTTTGATTTGAAAAGCTAAAATGTGTTACCATGTAACCACATGTTTATATATATATATATGTATATAGGATATGTACCTGAATGCTGGAGGTGTGACTGTCTCCTACTTCGAGTGGCTGAAGAACCTTAATCATGTCAGTTATGGCAGACTCACCTTCAAATATGAAAGAGACTCAAACTACCACCTTCTTAGTAAGTCCACCCCAATTGCATTCCAGTCGATGTGTCCTACAGCCATGCAGTGCTACATATAATCATACATCAACATACTGCACTGGTTACATATCTCTTGGAATCATTTACATTTACATTTAGTCATTTAGCTGACGCTTTTATCCAAAGCGACTTACAAATGAGGACAAGAAAGCAACTTCAATTGCAATAAGAGGCAACAGTGAATAAGTGCTATAGACAGGTCTCAGGTATTTCAACACAGTATAAGAAGGGTGGTTTTTTTTGTTGTTTTTTTAAGAAGTAGAAGTGGCGGTGTATTAGTAAATTAGTCAAGAAAGTGAAGACGAAAAAGATGAGTTTTTAGTTGTTTCTTGAAAGAAACAACTAAATTGTTGTTTGCAAATCATTGTTTGCAAATTAAAGCAAATCTTCAAGGGCCTGTTTTCTAAACAATATTTTCTGTTTTTGTTGATTTTGTTAATGGTGATGAACAGGCTTGGATGATTTTCTGGTATGTTTGGTACATCCCTCTGTGTATTTGGGCATGCTTACACACACACACACACACACACAAATGCTCATTTACCCAAACAATTGCTCTATCCTGCCTTTCATCTGGCTGGCCTGGAATGACCCAACATTACTGTTAGTCACATGGTACAAATGTTCTAGGAAGAGAACACAGAGGCAGTCAGTAAAAGGGCTGTAAATGTTGCCTGACCACTCTGTACCTTTCCTGGCTGCATTCTGAAGTAGTAGCACAAATTAATATGCTTGTGTTGTTATTTTTTGTGTGTGAGCTCTAGTTTAGTCATTCTCTACAGGTGTCTGGTGACCCTGTAAAGGGCCACAGGTCTACATGGGAAAGAAAGGTTTATTAACTTTTAGAATATGGTATTTTAACACAAAACATTACCAATTGACATGTAAATTTATTGTATGCAGTGTTTGGCCCAGTCTTTGTTTCATGTGTTCAGCTGCTAAATCATTGTGTTTGCTGTTTATACATTTGCATTACACATTTGCATGAATCATGATAATACATTTACATCATGCATTGGTGTGAGGTGCATTTCATTGTATTTATATACAAGTACCATCACCCTGTTTCATACAGATTTGTAACTAAATCATTAAGATATGCGCTAACCCTTCAAGATGATGTAAGAGGGAACACAGTGTTAGTGATGGAAGAAAATGCATTTGATCAATACTCTCCTAGACAAAAATATCAGTGTGCTCATTCCTAATGGGGATCTAATGCATTCTTTGGCAGTGTCTGTCCAGGAGAGTGTGGAAAGAAAGTTTGGGAAGCACAGTGGAGCCATTCCTATCGTGCCCACCTCTGAATTTCAGCAAAGGATTGCTGTGAGTACAAACACACAGACAAGTACACAAGCAAAATCTTTCTTCAATTACTTTAATGGAGACTATAGCAGACTTTATAAGCTGTGCTTGGTTTCTGTTAGGGAGCGTCTGAGAAGGACATTGTGCATTCTGGATTGGCCTACACGATGGAGCGATCTGCCAGAGTAAGTAGATATTCTTATTTTTTAATACTTTTATTATTTTGCATTACTTTTGCCCAGCTTCTAGGGTTATCCATCAAGTTACAGAGATAAGCAGGAATATTAACTAATGGTGTTCATTGGCCAGTATTGTGAAATTTAAATAAATACTATTTAGAAATGCATGTGTTTGTATTTAAAATATATTTTCACTCCACTGTATTGTAGTTCATTTGAACTGTGTTTATGTACCATTCGCAATAAGTTATGTGTATAAAAAATAATTCCTTTTCCAAAAAAAACTTATTTTGTGGATTGTAAAATACTGAGATTTCAGTGAGAGGGGCTGAGATTTTTCTCCTGGTTATCAGTGACATTATACACTACATTATTTTACATTATACATATACATTACAATATCATAATATTGAACAATATCTTTATAATTGATCATTATTAATGACAATTTATTGTTAAATTATTATTCCTCGGCTATGGCTGGGTTGGAAGGAACAACATAATTGTTTAGTTACTGCCATTACATGTGTAGTAAAGCATCATTGTACCCTCCAGCACAAGCCTCAATGTAAACATTGACAAACTGGTTACATGCCCAGCTGCTGCTTTTGTGTGAGAGACGGAGATCTGGTAACCAACAGCATCTGTTTAGTCATGTGCTTTTGCTGCTTTCAATCATATGTTCCTGAATTGGAAGATGAGATGACATCATTAAAGCTCATTTAATACCTAATCACTCACCACACCCGAAAGATCTGTTGTATTGTGTTGATCAGTAGTTGAATGATTCGCCTAGTGCAGTGTGTGCACAGTCTGATGTTTAATGTATTAGTTTAATGCATGAAGCGCTTTAGGATTGATCTGTTTATTGACAGAATTCATTTCTCCTTACAGCAAATCATGCGCACAGCCAACAAATATAACCTTGGGCTGGACCTCAGGACAGCGGCCTATGTCAACGCCATCGAAAAAGTCTTCAAAGTGTACCACGAGGCAGGCCTTACCTTCACATAGACCATTGTATTATTCACCTTGTCTTTGTGTGTGTCTGGGTATATTATTCTGTGCAGACCCAAGATCACTTATTAACCTCTTAGCTCCTCAAGTTTACATTTTGTGTCATATGTCAAAATATATGCCATATATATGTATACCAGTATGCATCTTCCACAGTTTCCACTCTTATCCAGTGCATTATCCTTTCAAATATTCACAGCTTTGACAAAAACCTTAAAGCCGAAGTCCCTTTAATTCATGCAACTCTCTTTGCACAGCACAGATGTTCATCTAAACAAAAAAAATCAACTCTGCCTTATTTTAAAGCTACCTTGTAAGGTTTTCTTTAGGTCTGGTATCTGGTATAAGTGATAGTCAACCAAAAATTAAATGTTTTCCAACATTTACTCACCCTCATGTCATTTTACACCTGTATGACTTTTGCTTGTGAGGAACACAAAATAAGATATTTTGTAATATGTTGATAACCACTATGGACAAAACCACTGAGAATCATTTCTCAGAATCTTCTTTTGGGTTCCACAGAAAAAAGTAATTAAATTTTGGTATGACATGAGGTGGGGTTAATGATAAAATGGTTTTTGAGTGTTGGGTGAACTGTCCCTTTAATGCAGCAATTAATGCATATAAAGGACCACTTAAACTTTATAGTCACAGCAACACAGTCTTAATAGCTGTAGTTTTTAATACCAGTTCATAAAATAGTTGATTATTTCTTCCCTATTTTGGCATGAACATGGTCAATAGGGAAAGTGATACAGGACAAATCTCAGGCTTTTTATATCTGTTATCAATATTTTTGCACAAGTTTATTGGGCTTTGCTGCTCCTTGAAATAGCTTTCCAAGATAACTAAAAGCTAGCATTTTGCAGACCTTATTGGTAAATGTATTGAATTTCTTTATATGCAATGTTAGGGTATATTTTTTGGGAACAAATGTTTATTTTCTTCATCATATTTAGCATTTAATATGAAACTTTGAATTCCTATGAAGATAAAGACTTTATATGGTATATTGTTTAAAACTAATAAAATGTTGATGAAAATATACATTGTGTCAGGTGCATAATTTACCAATAAATAGTTTACCAATAAATTTGTTTTTTGCTATTGTTTCATTTAAAATATATAGTTTGACCAAAAAAAATCAATGTGATTTTCAAACTGATGCTCCTCATATTATGAAGCATTTTTTATTTAATAAACACTTTTTCCACATAGTTTAATGTCACATGACAATACAGAAACACGCTAAACGTTTTTTTTATTTGAATAAAATAACTAGAAGGATAGCATAGTTTCTATAATGAACGAATAATGAATGCAGTAATCCATCAGTCCAAAACTATTTACAAAAGTTACAAATTAAATATGTTGCTTTAGTCCGTGACTCAAAAATTATGCTGGTGTTTGGGCAACCCAAAACAGTTTTCCTGACTGGACATCATTTCTGTGCTGCAAAGTCATTAGCAAGATCATCCAGTGCATCAGCAAAACCTAAACAAACACAAAATAAAAGTACATTTAGCACAGTACATTTAGTACGGTTGCTTTACATTTTATCTAATAAAGCTTTGAGTCGGTCAGTTACACCTCTGGTAGATAGGACAAATAGCATGTCAGTTACACCTCTGGTAGATAGGACAAATAACGTGTCAGTTACACCTCTGGTAGATAGGACAAATAACGTGTCAGTTACACCTCTGGTAGATAGGACAAATAAATATATGCAGTCATGCATTTTTATTGGTATATTTGTATCTTCAAGCGAGGATAATAAGACTTACCGGGGTCGCCTCCACTGCTCTGCGCTGCTGGTCCTTTATCTGCTGGTCCTTGTTCTGCTGAAAGCAGGCCACCAAATAATCCACTTCCCTTTTGCTTTGGTTTTTTCTCCCCCTCAGATGGGAAAAGACCTCCCATGCCCCCCGTCTTATCCTCCTGTTTCTTGCCAGTAATTGTTTCCTTCACCTTCCTTTTGGCAGCAGCAGCTGAAGGATTTAACAAAAACATCATCAGATTCTGTCTCATTAAAGTTTTCTACTTTTCTGCTGTCGTTTCATACACTGCAGCTCTCAATCAGTTTAGCTCAATCTTTTCATCCCAAGCAAGGGTCACAGACAATTTAAGACCTCTTTAAAAAAAACTTAAAAACAATTCTCTTGTGGATTTTTTGGAAAACTTTGCCTACAGGAAAGGCTCATTCTACATCCTTATAAGGTTTTAAAGTGGCATGGCCAGACTGTAAAAACGTTCATCTTTTATACAACACAAATGCTGCAATAATATTTTAATATAATGGATAGTTACATGTGAATTACATGTAAATCTGCTGCTAGATTTTGTGTATATATGGAATAGTATTAGTTTTATTATAGACCTTTCTGAACTCTGCTTGTCATATTTCTACTAGGTTATGACTTTACAAACTGGTTTACAACAAACAAATCAAAACATGTATTTTAATCCATAGCAGAAGTTTATATTATGTAATTCTCAAGCATTATTGACATTTGTCCTTAGGGTGTAGTTATGATGTATTCACCACGTAATACCTGATGTTTGCCAGTGAAGGAGAAAACAGGCCAATTTAGATGCCATAGATACTCAATGACTGGCACATGTAAATGCTGAATTTACATTGTCAACATGTAAAACAGGTATCAGGTAATACTTTCCTTACATGCTTATGTATATAGGGTTTATGTTTATTAAAAATATAACAAGCTGTAAACGTATTGTTTTGTTCTACCCTTATTTACTCCGATAAACCCATAGTGTCTGTAGTTTTTATAGTTTTTAGGTTTCTCATACATAAGGAACTCACCTGCTTTGTCCACAGCCTGGTCGACAAATTTTTCCGCTCCTTTATTACCCAGAAAGCCTGAAAGGAAAGACATGTTTGTAGAGTCCTCAGCTGGTGGTGTTAACAAGCGTGTCAGAATGTGACAATGTTTTGGTCAGCACTGGGCATGCGATTTTATTATGGCTGCTGCCCAGTTAAAGCAGTCAGGGAGGTGCGTGCCGATTGGTTCCTTTAAGCTGGGTGGAGTAGAAAAATGTTCTCAACAGAAAGAACTCAAGCTTGCTTGACTGGTTTACTTTGACCCATCATCTGTCAGGGTTTCAGTGTAACAGTGTTTTTAAAAATAACTGAATAAAGCAGTTTATTTTATTTTGTTTGTGTGTTTGCTTGTTTGTTCATTTTTTGGCCTTTAATTTTTTGTTCATTTGGTGGAGTAGTAAGATTCGTAGTAAGATTCATACAATATTGACAGGTCTTTTGCAAAGTCTTCTTTATTGATGCTTATTCTTAATTCTTATTTTTTCTTAATTCATAGTTTTTATTTTAATTAAAATGAATCAAAAAGCAGTGGTTGCCTAGTTACCGTTTTAATACGTGAATGCTATGGGTATCGCTGACGTTGGGCGTATTGTTTATGTTTTGGTGTGCATGGCTTTTCTCTGAGCCACTGGAAAATAATGGGCTGATAGTCTCCTCCCATAGCTGGAATGTGGACGAATTTGAATGACTGTAAAATAAAGGCTCAGATAACGCACAGCCTATGAAGCTTTTTAAAGTAGCAAAGGCACAATGCTTTTCATGGGATTATATAGATATATAATCCCATAAAAAAGCATNGGCACAATGCTTTTCATGGGATTATATAGATATATAATCCCATAAAATAGCATTGTGCCTATATATATATATATATATATATATCTATATGGCCATATATATATATCTATATGACCATATAGGTTTTCATAATAGATGCATATTTAATGATAATAGACGCATATGTGTGGGTGTGCCGAGAATGGGGAGGTGAGAAAAGGGAGGGGTGTTCTGAGGTGTGAAGGGTGTGCATATCTTGATGCATATCTTGATGCTTTCACTGTTCTCATATTAGTATTCATAGTTTCATTGAATTTAGGGTGCAGCTGGTCATGCCTCATTTTTAAATGCTATATATAAGTTGTTAAATAAATTACGAATGTACAAATACCTTGTCATGTTATTGTTTTTGGTACTTTTCTTTTAATATTATTTTTTTATTTCCTATCATTCAATCATGTTCAGATTTTGGTTTGAGACTAGATTTGTTAACCTTTTCAATGGTTGGTAACAACAAATATGAAAGGAATAAACATGAGAATGGGATTTTATTTTCCACAAAACTGAGTTTATTACAGATTTATTAGAGGATTCAAAAAAAATCTGTGTTTGAGACATCGTGGTTCCCCCAGGTCAATGAATGAATATGATTGGTTGGTTAAAATGAGAGTAATCCTAAGGCAGCATGCATGACTTCCACAGACATAAACAAATCCTGAAAACTAGCAACTGCTCTGATATCATCTGCACATTTGGTAAGTTGTTTAGAAACTACATGTAGGAGCATTACCAAAGCCTTAAGACAACGCAAACTCTCTGGAAGCATACTTACAGATAATGCTTGAGGATACTTAACCAGGTATCCTCAGACATTATCTGTCACATCAGTCAACCTCTTCTATGGACTGGACTATGTTATTTTACTGTTTTGTGTTTTTTTGTCTCAAATATTATAAGCAACAACAGATAAATATAGATTGAGAGTGTGTTTGTACTGGAATCTTTTTATATCTTTCCACACACTGACTTTGTAAAACATTTTTTATCCAGCTGAATTCATTGCATTGGGTGGAGGAGAACTGGCAAGCCCCAGCTTTAGAGCAGCTAACAAAGGCAGGTGGCGTGTAAAAAGAATTTACCGTACGGATCATGCGTGTAGTAGTTACACAAATGTGGTAATAATGCACACTGCACACTTTACGTTAATTTTGCATAGCTGAATAATAGTGTTTTTACATATTGATTCTTGTTAATAGTATCTATATGTTTACATATGTGTCTGTGTGAAGAAAGTGATCAACTGAGGTAAGTAGAGGTTGTTTGTGAGGAGAGAGAATGAGAGAAGGTCTCTTGTGTCCATCAGAGGTTTAGCATTGATAACATTCAGGCATTGCCAGCAGCTAATGACTTCTCTCCTCTGAAGCAGGAAGCAGAGCATCATGGGGACCGTTCATTCTGACATCAGCCTGAAATGGAGGAGAAGGATAATCACAAGGAAAGGATAGACATGTACTCCTCATGGCTTGGTAAAATAGCTTTTTGAGCTGGGGGGACACAAAGCACTGAGGTACGTTTTACGTATGTTTTTCCAATTACTTTCGGCATTACAACTATTTTGCTTGAATGTTGTGTGTTGCACATAGAAAGCCTGTCTGGCAAAGTCACAAGTAAAAAAATGGGTAAAAATGACAAGGTCAGGTTAGAATAAATTAAATTCTTAAGGATTTGCTTCAATTTGATTACAAAGGCTGCAGTTTTCAATTTAGTAATAACAGCTTCACAGACAGAATGTACCAAGTCACATAAGACATAATGACTCTTACTGGTGGCTAAAAAACACAGTTTTTAAATATATTTATATTCTAAAGACAATGTTTAAACCTGTGGTATTTTTGAGCACATTTTGTGAATGCAATCTAACAGATCATTCTGGTATTCCTTACAGAAAACAGATAATTGTGTTGGAAATGTACAAACTATTTGCAGTACACACTTATAGTGTACATACTATGTACTTAAGCAATAGTAAGAGTAGAATAGAAGTATTCTGTTCTGAATATAGCCCATATCTCCTCATCCTCTCACCTACTGTCCAGCATCTCCAGGCTGCTCAACAGCTCCCTCTTTCTTTGAGAGCTCCCCCTAGAGGCACATAGACATGAACACAGATCAGTGGAAAGTTTATAAGGTGTTATAAGGTGAATTATACAATTATGTAACAATTCATGTAACAATTCAATTCATGGATGCTCAGACATTGCAATCTAATCGAGATACAGTGACAATACCAACCAAGTGTCAAATTCATATCTTACGTTGCTCATTTCAGACAGACTGATGCAACCTTATAACTTGCTCTGAAATAGTGCAGACATTAAGGGATATCTTTTATATTTTGATATTTGTTAGTTGGTTTGGTGTTTAAATGAAGAGATTATAGTTTTTGACAGTAATGGAGTTTAATGTGGAGCGTGTTCATCATGCTTTAATTGCACACGTGCATTTTTTAAAAGCACCTCAGTGTTCTCCAGTTCATCCTGTCCATGATTGGGAAAGAAGCAAAAGCGAATCAAATTACGATCATCAAATCAAATAAACAACAAAATCCAGAACGGTGCATTAAGTAATTCAAATCTTACATATGTATTAAATTATAATTGGTCTATAGGAATAAGAATTAGTAGTGTATTATGTAGTGCATCGCAAGACCATCAGTGCTCACCTGTTTGACCAGGCCAGTGGATGCAACCACACCCTCCAGCCCTTCCACTGTCTTTTCTGACACCTGATTGGCTCCAGCTACAGCCGTCTCACCCACAAGATTTGCCTGCTCGGTTGTTTTCTGGGCAACTAGGATAGATAAAATAGGACAATACTAGAACAATTTAAAGTGCCCTTTTCTTTTGGCGTCTTTTATTGAATCAGTGTTATTAGGAACCAAAAATTAAAATATCTGTTTTTACCTGTGTTTACACTTGTCACAACACCTTCCTTTGTCTTTGTGCCTGTCAATAACAAAAAGTTTATTTTATTTATAACCGTTTGAGAGGCTAATTCATTTAAAATAAAATTATACTACACTCTCAGACTCTCAGTAATTCCTATAAGCAAATGTTTAATCCACAAACTTTTACCAAACTTTTAAAACAATTTCATAACAATCCATCTCAATTTCATGTTATTTTTAGATGGGTGTCTGCTTTTTAGCTGAAGCTCTCCGCTCTGGCTCCTGCTCTGTCATAGTATCCTTTCACTTAATGTGCTGCAGAACAAAGTCCAGCTCTCCAAGTTTCTCCAACACCCAAGAGCATCTACAAAATCTCCATCTCCGAATACACTGTTGTTTGGAACCACTTAGTGCTGTTAAGAAATACAGATCAAGAAACATCCCTTTGAGATGCTTCCTGCATGCTAACTTTGCTAACAGTGGAAAAAACCCAGTTTGGCCTCTAAATGACCCTGATGTCTCCAGCACTAAATCTCTGCCACACAAGTGTCCAGTAGAACAAGCATGAGCCCTGTTTCCCAGAACCCATGAGCCCACAGCAAAGTGCCGCACCCCCCCTCAACATACACACACACAGAGCAAAACAAATACACCCCTTAAGAAAGGCATGACATTGCCGTTGTTGTTCTGGACAAAGAGCTGATTTACTATCAAGCCATGCAAATTCTTGAGGGGTCGGTCTTTGCTTCCAACATGAACACAAAAGCCTGGAATCCTAACTTATTTATATCATAATCAATAAACTGAAAATATTACCTCTGCCCAACCACTGCTGCATTATGATGTCACCACCAAAGCAACTCTGATAACGTGAC
>JAZGTI010011977.1:0-13175 GCA_036877585.1 Botia kubotai | reverse complement strand
CTCAACAATTTTGTGGTTTTATCGGTTCAGTCAACCCTTTATTCGTAAACATACTATAAACCTAGTATACCTAATTAGTCTTTTACATCCCACACGTATTATTTGCAAAAATACCATTAACATGTCCGACATTGGTTCTGTGTTTTTATTATTATTCTTTGTTTCTCTATGTAAAGCTGCTTTGAAGCAATGTAACATTGTAAAAAGCGCTATATAAATAAAATTGAATGAATTGAAAACAAGTTTTATCCAAATACTGATGGTTTTCTCAGCAAGACTGAGAAATGTTCCAAGCAAAGGCGTTAGCATAGTCAGTGTCAAAACACTACTTATATTAGTGACCTAGAAACAAGATAAATATTTATTCAATTTAAACTGCTGTTTCTAAAAGTTCCAAAATGAAAAAGTTTATCTTTGAGTTTAAACTAACAAATCTCAGATATTCAATGTGGTTTTAGACTTGGTTTTATATCCCAACAGTATGCCAATATACAAGGTAACCCTTCCTGATTTTTTATTTTGTTGCATGTCACACTTAAATGATTCAGATCATCAAACAAATTTTAATATTAGACACACATAATTCATACAAAATACAGCTTTTAAATGATGATTTCATTAATTAAGGGATAAAGCTATCCAAACCAATCAGGCCTTATGGGAAAAAGTGATTGCCCCCTAAACCTAATAACTGGATGTGCCGCCCTTGCTGGCAACAACTGCAATCAAGCATTTGTAATAACTGGCAATGAGTCTTTCCATTCTATAATATTCTAATTCTCTGTTAGTTTTATAACAGATGTAACAGGATGCACACCAAAGTTAAACTTTTGTTTCATCAGTCTATGGAATTTTTGCCCAAAAGTCTTGGGGATAATGTAAATACTTGTAAGACAAGACTTTGTGTTCTTCTTGGTCAGCAGTGGCCTTTACACCTTGGAACTCACATTTTGCCCAGTTTCTTTCTTATTGTTTAATCGTAAAAACTGACCTTAACTGAGGCAAGGGAGCCCTGCAGTTATTTAGATATTGTTCTGTGTTCATTTATAAAGTCGTTGATGCACTCTCTGAGTAATTTTGGTAGGCTGGCCAGTCCTGGAAAGGTTCACTACTGTTCCAGGTTTTCTCCATTTGTGGATAATGGCTCTCACCATGGTTCACTGGAGTCCCAAAGCCTTAGAAATGGCTTTGTAACCCTTTCCAGACTGACACATGTCAATTATTTATTTCTCCCTGTACCGGAATTTCTTTAGGTGCGTTCACACCGGACGCGAATGAAGCTGCAAGCGCGAGTGATTTACATGTTAAGTCAATGCAAAGACGCGAATAGCCATCCTGCGGCGCGGAACGCGGGAATGAGGCGGCGCGAAACGCGCGAATGAAGCGGCGCGCATTGAGCGTTCAAGCGCTTGCCGCGCCATTCGCGCGAAACACGCGAGTTGAAAAATCTGAACTTTGGCGAAATTCCGCACCGCAGTAACCAATCAGGAGCTCGCTCTAGTAGTGACTTGATCAGTGAGCGGAGGCTGAAACTTACCAAGTTTCAGTTCGGTGAAACTTACCAAGCTGGGTGCGCCTCTGAAGGATCTGATGGACCCAGAAACGACGCCGAACAACTTTAAGACGTTTTTCAGCCTTCCACAATAAATAAAGCCATGTCAGTCATTTTGCAACGAACAGACTGGCGGCCAGGCGGCATAAGCCCCTCCCATGACGCGAATTCGCGTCTGTTGTGAAGTGATTTGCATGCGCGAATGACGTGAATTTTACAGCGCGAATCGCACGAGTAAACTTAAATGTTCAAGCGTTCAACTACGCGCGAATAGCGTGTTTTATTCGCGCAAGTCGCGTCCGGTGTGAACGTACCATTTGGATGGCAACATGATGGGTTGCTTTTTGAGATCTTTTAGCTTACTTCACTTTGTTAGATAGGTTCTATTTAAGTTATTTCTTGATTTAACAGGTCTGTATATTACCCAATCAGGCCTGGGCGTGGCTAGTGAAATTAAACTCAGCCTTCCAAAAATCATTTTCCAAAAATCGTTTATCACTCTCCATTCATGATTTAACAAGGGGGTGCAATTACTTTTTCACATCATTTTTCAAGTTTATGAAATGAACATAACACGTTCAATGGCTTTAAACGTGTTTATATCAAAATTACCTTAGCCTGCTTTAGGATGCGGTTTTCCAGAATGTTCTGATTGGTCAAGGAGACAGATGGCCTCGCCCCCACATATAGCCCCTCCTCCTCTAGGTAGCGAGGACACACATTCTCTGGTAACTTACCAAAGACAGGAGCTATGATACAGTCACACAAACACATTAGTACATTAATAAGTTTCTGTGTTATAAGAAGGTGACAATGAACTGTGTATGTTTTGTAAGTTCTGTGAGCTAATTGGCTGTACCTGGTCTCATGCTAGGAATAAAGAAAGTCTCTCTCTCCCTCTGCAGCTGCCTGCTGTAGCCCAAACACTCTGCCCTCTTCAGTTCCAAGAAATCTTGTTTAAAATGGTCGATGACAAACAAGTCCTCCTCCTCGTCTCTGACTAGTGGGGCATCTTCATCCTAAGCACAGTGCATTCAAATTCACAGAATATTGACATTTAGTGTGGATATTACAATCCTGTTTATTAGTATTAATTTCACATGAAGTAAGATTTGGTTTATTTTAGTAGTTTAAAAAAAACAAAAAACAAATGAATAACAATCACCCTGGCTTCAAACTCTTTTTCTTCATACTCTCTCTCTATTTCCTCCCCTCCTTCCTGATCCTTTTCTTCTTCTCCTGATTCAGCCTCTCCTTCTTCTGCTGCTGCTCGTCTCCTGAATTGGCTTTTTTTATGGCATTGTCTTTCTTGAGGCTCAGGGTCAAAGTTTAAGGTGAAAAAGTTGTATGCCTCTTCAGCAGTGGGTAAATCAGCTTCAGCCTGCTCAGTTTCCCAAAACACAACCCATTCTGATTAATCTTGTAAATCAAAAACTTTAACAAAATGTTACAACACAAGGTACACCTGTTACTTTGCTGCACTGAGTCTGGGGAAATAGGCCTTTTGACTTCTGCACATCTGTGATTTTGCTGTGGTTATTTAGAACAGCTAATGGCTGTTGGGCACAATGCAGAGCTATTCTAAATTCACTTTCAGTCATTGATTCTCATTGGTCAATAACTGTGTTTTTTCATGAATAGGTCATGATACAGCCCTAGCTTCACGTTGTCTAACAATATTCACAATACAGCACAGCTTCTGGTACCTTATTGCTTACATAAATCATAGATTTGCAGATTTATTGCTTTCATGAAACTGTTATGTCATATACCCTTTAAGGTTTCATAAACACAAACATAATACAATTATTACAAAAAGTAACAATACTGATAAATTATTCTTTCACCATTAATGTAAAGTAATACTGCAGATTCTTTGAGGGTGTTACACATCTCTGTAGAGAACGTGGAGATTTTTACCCTTGTGTCTTTGGCTGCATATCTGGATGCATCCCGAAACTTTAACCTGGCAGCAAAGGATGAGTCTTTATCAGCCTTTAGATCTGGATCCATCTGGAAGACACAATGACACACACTGAGTAAATATCTGTGATCCCAGATAATTGCTGTGACACAAATATGTTAGTTTTTAATAGTTTAGTTAGGAGCTTTACTAATCCCCTTGGGGCAATTTAGTTCAGACTATTGTGGTGCTTTACATATATAGACAACCCTTAATACACATCATACAAATACTTAAAATACATTAAAAAATAAATAAAAACACTAAAAGAAAAAATGAATGTATAAAAAACTAAATTAGTTCTATTTAAAAAAAAATCAACTTGTGGATCACCTCACTGTCCCCAAACAGCGACTGTGTTAAAATGGTAAAATATTCAGGCAATCACAAATCACAAATTTTTCTCAAAATGAGAAACACAAAAGAATAGCAGTACATCTCTCAGCAGTTGCTTACATCTCTGTCAAATCGAGTAAGGGTTTTTCTGTCTCGCAGACTCTGCAGGCGGCTGGCAGGCTCAATAATGGCTTCCTGCTCTAGAAGACTAGCAGCTTTAGACTAAAGGGAGGACACAACAGTGAAAAATAATTATACTGACCTGAAAGTCAGTATAAGACCTGAAAGTCTTCCCATATTGATCTTGCCGTACTGAATAAACGTTACCTTGGCTGCTTTCAGCTTCTCAGCCATACGCTGTCTCAAGGAGGTCTCTGATTGGCTGGAGGCATGTCTCTTTACAGGACAAGGAGGAAGATCTAGAGAAAGTAGGTGAATTACAGTGTTGTAGCATAAACGTTCTGTGATCTTAATACAGTCGAGCCCGTCTCATAGTGCACACCTGTGACTGCACATTACTTGACTAATGTAAAGCAGTCCACCCAATAATAGCCACACAAATGTATCTACCATAATAATGTCAAAAAGTCACCTCTAGGAGACCTCACTGATGTACTTTCACCTTCTCCTTTCCCCTCCTGCACTGCTGTCACTTCCTCCAGCACCTCCTCTTCATCTGAAGGAGACTCCAATACCATTTCTTTAAGCTATAACACAGAAGCTCTGACACTCAGCAAGACTTGTTTTCTGTCAGCCATTTTCTGTCAGAATTAACCCAGTCATTGTGCAGTGTAAAGGCAAGGGTGAAGTTTATGTACTATGAGAAAGATCACAATTTAGTATGCAAAACATTAAGATGGCCTTGTTGTTGGTTAAATTTTAAATGTTTTAAATAAAATTGCAGGTACGTAAGGGAATAATCGTTCATGTATGGATTATTCTACGTTGTGTGTTATTGAAAGTTGTGTTGTGATGTACAGTTATCACAGTCCTGACCTTCTTTTTTCTCTTCTTTCGATTTGCCCTCACTGAACGTCTGAGTGTCTCAACAGGGTCCTCTTCTCCAACTGCTAGCTCCTAATATGACATTTAGCAATACTATGATAAAAATATATGCTCAGACAATTCGACCCCCATAATGGACAGCATACAGTATATAGATATACTGTCCTATTTTGAACTGTTGTTTCTTTTGCTGTTGGTTCCACTGTGACTTTTTGTCCATGTGGAAAGTAAAGATGCGTCACAGAAGGCATACAGGTTTGCATAAAAATATTGGGATATTTTCCACAAAAAAAATCACAGTCACATGTTATATATGATTTAGATAAAGCAGGTCCTGAAGCAAAATAGAAAAGTTATCTGTACTGTATTATTTCAAGCAACAGAAACAGCTCTTTATCAATTTTATGGTTTAAATCACCATTAAATTTTCTGTTTTATGGAAAAGAACAGCTTTGACATTTTTCCTAACATCCCATTTTGTGTTTCAAAGAAATAATTAACAACACAGGGTCACAATGAAATGAGTGTGAATACACAATGACAAAAAAATAATTTAACTTAAATTACAAAGTCACAGGAAATCAGCGGGAAAAGCAGTAGTTATGGAGAGACAGCAGGACAATGTTTAGTAGAACTAGACTGTTACAGGAAGGTAAAAGAGACAGAACCAACCTCCACCGCACTGTCATCATTATCCTTAGACACACCCCAGTCTGATGGAGCCAAAGCCTACAGCAGATCAGCACAGCCTTCATATACAAGCTTTCACAAGTGAAGTGTGTGTTCTTGTTTTTCTACCATTGTGGGGACCCCAATGGACCAGTAGCCCCCACAAGGAAAACAGATTATAAAACATATTTAATTATGCTTTTTGAAAATGTAAAACTGCAAAAAGGTTTCTATGAGGGTTAGGTTTAGGAGTAGGGTAAGGGGTTTGGGGATAGAATATTTAGTTTGTACAGTATAAAAGTCATTATGTCCATGGAAAGTCCCACAAAGCATAGAAACCTAACGTGTGTGTGTGTGTGTGTAGAACCACATATTGTACCTTTTTAACTCTATAACGGCGACACGTCATCACGATTTGATAGACTTCCTTAGTAAACCTACCGTTACATATATGCCTACTTTTAGCATAGTTAGTTTTTATATTTTGTTCCCTGCTTAGTCACAGCAGCGTGATGTTATGGCTGCAATTAGTAACATTATGCTTTACCATTTCTGTTGGCACGATCTTTCAGTGCCTGACATATTATAAAATATAATTAGATATTACTCATCAATAAATAACTACAAATCATTATAATCAACTCTGTTCATATCCAAGAAAGTTACAAATTGCAGCTTTAATGTGCCAGAGGAGAACTGGCCCTCCCGGTTGAGCCTGGCTTCTCCCAAGGTTTTTTTCTCCATCTATACATCATTGGAGTTTTGGTTCCTTGCCACTGTCGCCCTGTTGGCTTGCTTGCTGGGAGACTGCTGACGTCTAACTTAGCTTAGTTTTGTAAATGGCAAACTTGTAATTGTAAACTGATATTTTTAATTTTTTTATTTTATTCATGCATGTATTTTACTTTTGCGTGTTGCGTGTAGTTCATGGTACTACTGCAAATCCATTATACCCCTATCCCATAAGTTGTTATCTTTTATATGCCAACTCCATATCTTGCTTAATGATTTTGTGGCTTTATCGGTTTAGTCAACCCTTTATTTATAAACCTACTATAAACCTAGTACGCCTCATTAGTCTTATACATCTCACACATATTATTTGCAATAATACCATTAACATGTCTGACATTTGTTCTGTGTTTTATTATTATTAGCTTTGAAGCAATGTAACATTGTAAAAAGCACTACATAAATAAAATTGAATTGAATAACACTATGCCATACTTCACCATGTACAAATTGCTAATCTCAAATACATATTTAACATAGTTGTTAAATTAATTTTCTATTCTTTGCTGTACTAAACTAAGGCACTATACAGTTCTATAGCCCATGCTTCAATGTATTATACTTTACTGTATTATACCAGATTACAGTAAAATACTGTATTTTACTGTATTATACCTATACACTATACTCTACATGGAGGGCCGTGTTTATACCTGCTTATCATCTCTGACTCCTCCCAAACACTCCTGCAGTGCTCTCCGCTTTTTCTTTATCTTCTCCCGTGCACCACTGAAGACACCAGAACAGAAAACACATAAATCAATCACATTTGATTGTTTCAGTAGTTTTAAGTCTTATAGCAGAATAAATAGAAAGGTTACCCGGGCGATGACATGTTGGTGGCCTTGAATTGAGATTATTTAGTATTTCACTTTATGTCAGATCAGATGGACTTGAAGATGGCAAGTAAACGTTAAAAACCGGAATTACAACAGTGTGTCACTTGGAAAAATGATTTAGTCCAACAATAAGAAGGTAACGTAGATCTATAATCCTTCAATGCAGGAAATAAACATCACCCGAAGCAAAAGAGACGCACTACTGGTAATATAAATGCATTGCCAGATAGTAACAATAAAACGAAACAGTAAAAAAAATAACAGTAAAAAAGTGGTCGGCAACTAAAGAAGCATGCAATAAACATCAAAACAACCTTTTAGTTCCGAAACAGTAATCTTACAAACTGTGTCTCGCTGCCTGGTAACGCGGGTAAATAATGTGCAACCGAACATGATTAAACAGGGATAAAATTAAGATCCCGCCCACTCTGCGTCAGAACGTCTTTTTATTTGCCCATAAGAACGTCAATCACTCTTATCTACTACTTTACGGAGCTATTCATGATCCTATCAAATGTTTAAAGCTGTAATCTGTAACTTCTTTAAAATGAATAAAAAGAGCAGAACAGCTAAGTCATTTTAGACAACAAACACTCTCCCCCAAAATTTACTTCACTATAACACATCCTTTGATATATTTAAGCATTTTTCTGTATGTTTTGATAATTGTTTTACATGCCTTACTTTTTGTTTGCCTGCATGCAAAGATGAATATACAGATGGTTAATAAATATGATTTTTTTTAATACACACATTTTGATAATCCCTCATGTGTAAATTTACACTCATCATATTAGTGCAAATCTAATTCAAGCTCTGAATGTTCATTATATCACTTAACCAAATTTAATCACTTAAATTTTAACTTAAAAATTTCCCAGCGCCCTTTCAATGGAAAAAGATTAAAAAAAAAACTACATTCACAGAACTGGATGAATTAATTTATTTAGTTCTCCAGCGGTTTACATTTGTGTTTGAGAAGTGAAAGAATTTCTGGATAAGAAGTATAGACTTCTTGTCAGATTTAGGGTGTTTTCACACCTTTAAATCGATTGCGTTGTTCCGAAACCGGGGGTTAAGTCGCTACAATGTTGCAATTTCAACTTGGTTCGGTTCGCATCCACAAAGCAATATTTCCAAAAGACCAAACATGCTTAACATGACTTGTCACGTGTGAGTAAACTGTCCAAACTGTTTAATTGGACAGAGTGCATCTGTTTATTTTCCGTATTCCGCTCAAATTGTCATCCATCCGTCACGCCAGCCGTATGTAAAAATACGCGGTCAAGCCAGCCGCATTTTTTTTGTGTATGCGCGTCTAATCGTGCTCTTACGTACTCTTTCCGTACGGGTGCCGCCAACGGTCAAAATGGATGTAAAGCTGCCGTCATGACGGCGGATCCTTAATAGCCTACTTTTGCTTTTGTTTTCCGTGTATTGCTGTTCACGGTCAGCCAAAATATATATTTTTTTAAACAAATAAACACCATTAAGAGGTATAAAATGCATGTATTGCTTTAGTGCATCAGATCACAAATAATACAGTTTTTTAATAAAAAGTTTTTTCAGCTTTTATTTTTTATTTTAATGTTTAAATACAGTAATTTTGCACATCGTACATTACATAGAGTGATTTTTCACACCAGCGTTTGTATAATACATATTATACATACATATTATACACAAGTTTATGTTGTTATGTTGCGATTTTTTACATACACAAGTGTGTGAGTGAATGAGTGAGTGAATGTATTTATGCATGTATGTATGCATCTATTGTTTGAAAATGGGAAATGATACAAGTAATATAAGGCACTTCTGATGTTTGGAGTGATTTTGACTTCTCATATTTTCGAAACTATACAGTAAAATGACTTGGAAATAGACACAGTTGTACTCAGGGTGGCTCTGAACAAGATTGCATAGACAGAATGAGCAAACCTATTAAAGGATTAGTTCACTTCCAAATTAACATTTCCTCATATTTCTCTCACCCCATGTGATCCAAGATGTTCAAGAAGAAAGAATTCTTTCTTATTAATTAAGTAATCTGAGCAAAAACATATTTTGATTTTAATAATGCTAATGTTAAAATTACTTAAGAATAATAAATGTTGTACAAGTGTTGTATATTAATTTGTTAATGTTAACTAATGAAACCTTATGGTAAAGTGTTGTAGAAATATTGATAATCAAAATGATACTATTTAATATTGCTCTTCACTAAAATTTTTACCCATTTTATTTTTCAGACGTTTTATTGGAATAAATCCAGAAAAGGGGACCAAGGCTACACAGGCCAAAGTGACATCAAAACAATCTGGGAAAACCGTGCAGAAGAAGACCGTCAATCCCAAAGTATTAAATCTTCTTAAACGACTTATGGACTTTGAGTGCAACTTCATTTAAAATGCAGTTGACACTCCCCACATATGCATGTTGCTTTCAAAACAATTAGTGGGCTGGTGTTATATTTTTCTAAACTGATTTGTTTTGATATTTAAAATTGCTAGGACTTGTTAGCTTGTTTTGACAGTTTAATTTTGTCAGTTATTGTTGTTTTAAGTGTTTAAGTTTTAAACCATTAGGTTGTTTTAGTGAAATTGTTTTTTGGGCTGAGTTTTTTGCTGAAGCCCCATTTTGAGATTTGCAGTCATTGCTGTATTGTGTATTATTGATGATTTTAAGTTTGTTTTTTCTTAAGCCAACTATTTTGATTGGTTGATAGGTGCTGTTTTTTGTCGCACCATAGTGTATGCACCAATTTCAACTTTTTTTTGGCTGTTAAATGGCATACTGTACAAAAACATAGAGCTCAATTTATTTTGTGTTTTATTTTGTCGCACATGCTCCTAAGTATCCTCACTGTAACAGGACACCAAACCCCTCTATACTTATTATAGGCTGTGCTATGGTGATGTCAGATGGGACTAGCGTCCAATCAGATATGTATAATTAGCATAATGATCGATAAGTGCCTGTGCTTGTAGTCAGCTTGACAGGTTTGGTATGTGCGCCTAAGGAGAAGCTGGATGTTCTGTGCTATATGAAAAATAAAACATGTAACAGACCGAACTAGGCATAGTTTCACAACGCCGTTTTCTTTTGAAAAGAGTTGCATAATTTATAGCTGTTTTTATGTTGTTGCTGTTGTTGTTGTTTATTAATGGAAAAACATAACCACTGGGTGACTTGTATGAACTTTGAAATATTAAACTGTACGCAAATCCCCATCTGAGCAGTAATTCAATAATACATTAGTCAACAATTAGTTTAAATTTTGATCAGATTTACAACTCTACTATAAATCTACTAACCATCTACTAAACTCTTAACTAATCTAACAAAATGCTTTCCTACAATACAATTTTTAAATCCAATATATTAAACCCCAATATTACGTTATATCTCATATCCCTTTTCAAATGTATTATTATTATCATTGTCGTTGCTGCTGCTGATGTTTTGGTTGACTTTATACAGTAAATAAGGAAACTAAAGACCAATCAGGTGTAAAGTTGCAGTGTTATTGTGTTATTTAGTTTTGATGGTTTAATTTTAACATTACCGAATGAAAAGAAAGGCTGGTGACGTATCTGTGCACTGACACATTCCTTTTTTTTTTTTTTTTTATTCAAGATAATACACAAGCATCTCAAGGCACAATTGTCAATCAAATTATTACAGAGCAAAGAAAATGGGGGAAAGAATTAAATAAATAAAACATACACAAATAAGTGGGTATATTAAATGCCCATATTCCTATGAACATATAAACACAATAATATAAACATACAAATAATCATCTAAACAAGCAGGAAAAAAAGGACGAGGAACAACAGACAAAAAAAAGAAGAAAAAAGGAAAAAAAATCACATTTTATCCAAGACCTGCATCCTTAAAGTATTCCAGAAATGGGCTCCAAGATTTTATAAAAAGATCTGGTTTCATTCAAACTCCAAATTTAATCTTTTCAAGTTTAAGGGCAAAAAGTAGGTCAAAGACCCATTGACGATAAGTTGGAAGAGATGGTTGCTTCCAATAAATTAGTATAAGCCGCCTAGCCAACAGTGTGCAAAATGCAATATTATCCATTTCTAAAGCTGTCAGTTTCACATTCTCCGGAAGAACCCCAAATACAGCAGTCAAAGGGTTGGGGTCTATTGCTGTATTAAAAATTTCAGAAAAACACTTGAAAATTCTCCCCCAAAACCTCAATAACTTAGAGCAGACAGTAAACAGAGAGGCTGGCTCTACAACACAACGTGGACAAGTGGGGTCTAGATCAGGAAATATCCTGTTAAGTTGTACCCTAGACCAGTGAATATAAATGTGAAATAAATGTGAATTAGGCAGGCCAAATTTTTCTTTAAGTTGGTCAAATGAAGCAAAGGTATTATCTATAAATAGTTGGTCAATTGTAACTAAACCTTGCAATTTCCAAATGTTGAAGGCCTTATCAAGAAAAGAAGGTGGAAAAGAAAAATTATTCGCAATGGGTGCAGCTGAAGAAAGACCCTTGAGTTGTAGAGCTTTGCGGAACTGAGTCCAAATCCTCAAAGAATGTTTAACAACTGGATTCTTAATCAAGATACTATGAGTGGAGGGGATAGAAGAACAGAGCAAAGATGTTAGTGTGACTGGGGAGCAACATTTAGCCTCTATTTGCACCCAAAGAGGTTCGCACAATTGCAAATCATGTTGCACCCAGTATAATAAGTTTCTAAAGTTGGCTGCTCAGTAGTAAGTTTGAAAGTGAGGCAAAGCCAAACCTCCCAGCTCCTTTGGCTTAACCAAATGCTTTAGACCTATTCGTCTAGGCTTGTTATTCCAGATAAAAGAATAAATTGTTTTTTCCAAACCTGAGAAAAACGACTTGAAAATAAATATGGGCAAGCATTGAAATAAGTATAAAAATTTGGGAAGAATGTTCATTTTAACTGCATTTACCTTTCCTATTGGGGAGAGAGGTTTCCATGACAAAAATAGAGATTTGTAACTTCTAATAAAGGGCTGAGATTGGCTTTAAATAAGTCAGCATGTCTACGTGTTACTTGGACACCCAAATACCGAAACTGGTTCTTAACAACTCTAAACTGGAAATTTAAATATGAGATACTTGACACAGCTAAATTCACCGGAAATAGTTCACTTTTAGAAAAATTCAATTTATAACCTGAAAAAATACTAAATGAGTCCAGTATTAGAAGTGCTCGAGGAATTGAGACTAGGGGGTTGGATATAAATAAAATTTATTTTGAAGACTCTCTAAAAAAACTGAAAGCAACACTGGACATAGTCATTTAGAAAATGCTTTATAAAAGTCAGACGGGAAACCATCAGAACCAGGGACCTTGCCTGTTTTTAAGGAACCAATTGCATCAGCTATTTCGTCGATTTTAATATCCTCATCCAAAAAATCACACAGAGCCTTCTCTATAGTGGGAAAATCCAATTTATCTAAAAAAATATTCATTAATGATGTATCTTGAGGAGATTCAGAGGTGTACAAATTTACATAATATCGTTTAAACTGGGAGTTTATTTCTTTATAATCAGTAGTAGTAATTCCTGAAGGTAAACTAAGTTGGGGTATCAAGCGTGACGTCTGTGTTTTACGAATATGATGAGCTAACAATTTACCAGTTTTATCACCAAATTCATAAATCCTATGTTGAGCACGTAGGAACAAATCCTCAGCCTCTTCAGTGGATAGCAGATCATATTTTGTCTGCAAAATCTGCCGTTCTCTATAAAGATTGGGAGAGGGAGTCAATGAGTACTCGGTATCAATTGCTGCTATAGAACTAGATAGTTCTTCTAGCTGCTTCTTTTGCTCTTTATTTTTATAAGAGGAGTATGAAATTATTAGACCACGCAGATAACATTTTAAAGTCTCCCAGATGGAGGAATAGGCCATACCCTGAGTGCTATTAATTTCAAGAAAAGAAGATATATTTAAGGAGATAAATTTAACAAATTCTTTATCCTTTAATAGACCAGTGTTAAAGGACCACTG
>JAZGTI010011976.1:0-16144 GCA_036877585.1 Botia kubotai | reverse complement strand
TTTCTAAATTAGCACCAGTGTGAAGTCTGTAAAGGTTAATGACGACAGCGGGCCGTGAGCATCACAATGACACAGCACTCTGCAGTTCTGTGCACAACACAGTACGTGTGTGGGCTGTATATAGACTGTTAAATCATTTTTTGCCGTGCAGCACCACGCTACTATAGGGTCAATCTTGTGTTTTCTCTGTCTCACAGAGAACCAATGTTTGAACTGCACGTGTACAATGTGAGCTGTTCATTTAATGTCTGTAATCTCCTGTATGTCAGAGGCAGGCGTTTCACCTTTTATACGCTTTACGCTTTGAAATAAATACATGTTTTGTTGCTATATACCTGTTGACTGTTATTTACTATTATCATGTTTATTTCCTACCTCAACTCACCTGTTACCTCACTGGAATGATTAAACGAAAATGATAAACGAAAACGAGTTTCCACGTTTGGTAAAGAAAAGTAACACTAGGTTAGTCATTAACTATTCTACATCTTAAATAAGTTCCGTATAATGTTAGTTGTGAAGTTTTAGCATGAAACGTAAAGGTTTTATCACTGCACACAGCCGTATATCCTCAGAATTCACTAATGCACAACCGAACGAACTGGCACTTAATTCTACATCAGTTTAAATGGGGTTGGGCTCACAGGAGACTCTGGAGTGTCTTTATCTGTGCAGTGTCAGCAGAGGACAGTCAAAACGCTCCACGACTCACAGCTATTGATTTCCATCTGCTGTAGCTTTCAGCATGTTCCTCTCACTGAGGTGACCATCTCCAGCAGCTTCTCCATTTCATCTACCGACACTCAGGAGAGCAAAATATCCTGCAAAAATCACACGTTCCAACGTCACATGCATGCAAACCTGCTGTGATATCACATTTGCATCCCATGCATAAAAAGATAATGTTGCTTACAGTGAGCGCTGTCACAATGTTGTGGGTGGTTACCTGGATGTTGCTATGCGGTTGCTTGGGGGTTCTAGGTGGCTGATTACTGGCATGAGTGACAAGCATCCAGCTTCAGGTGTCTCTCAGATCTCTCTCTCAATGAAGGTCTAACCAGAATTCTGTCCCATGTTGATCTGACAACCGACCAGTCAGCAAGGTTGACTTTAACCGAACCAAAATCAATCAAAACAGAGAAACAGTTTCACTGGCCAAAGCACAGTTTAATTCAGTTTAGCTCATTTCTTAAAGAAATGCAGTTTTACAACAACACAACTTTTTAAAGCAGGTTAATTCAAACACAAAGTGCATTTCACAGCAGGTCAGTGAAGAGAAAACCTCGTGAAAACAGGAAATCTTCCAGGTGGAAATGTGGTTCTCTACATGAACATGTCGTCATAACCCGGTGGAGGCATGTGGTCAGGGTCTGGCCTGCAGGGCGGAGCCAAACAAATGACATCAGAGGCAATAAGATGATGTCAAACATATGAGGTCATGACATTTTAATAACTGAATTCAGGGTATTGATAAAAGATAGGCTTGATAAAAGCTAACTCTAGCTCTAAGATGTTGTTGTTAGGACAGTACTCACTAATGACATAAATACAGTTCTGTTGTTTTGTTAAAGGTTAATCATCTCCATTATAAATGACTAAGGAAATTTTGCATTTGCACTTGATTCTCACCCCGGCCTGTGACGCCCAGCTGGGCCGAACGGGTCGAAGCGGGCACCAGGGGGCACAGCGCCTGGGGGCAGGACTCCAGAGCAGGGGTCGAACCCGGAGCGAGGAAACCCAGCATGCAACGGATCCATAATCATTCCTCCTGCTCTTCCACTGGAGAAGCAAGAGACCAAAACCTGCTGAATAATTCATGACGCTCTTTCCTTTAAGGTGCCCTCATTCATTTCATTTCTCAAATATCCTTGACCAGATTTCATTCTTAAAGGTGCAGTACATAATGAAAAAAATGAAACATGAAAACAACATGAAAAAAATACGTTTTTCATATATATTTAAAATAATGGACACAAAGATTGCAGTCATTGCGGTGATCTAGAACAGCTGTTTTATTTTGCATGAGGGTCACATCTCATGGTGACAGCCATAAAAACTTCATGGTCACATGACCATCTGTGAACTACTCACTGTATCCCAGTAAACCCTGTTTTTACCAGTGAAAACTACAAACAACACAAACGTAATGCACCTTTAAGAAACTTTACGACTATCTGTACAGTATCTGTTTCTAGAGGACCCCAGACACATACATGATGCTTGTTTTGGCAGATAAGTGATGATGAATTCCTCACCCAAAAGGGTCCAGATCTGCCCCTCCTGCTGCAAATGGAGCCACTGGGTCGGGCCTAAAAACAGAACACACGATCAGCTGTTCAAAATCAAAAGAAAACTATCTGGTCATTTTGTGGTTGTCAAATGCTAGTGGATCATGTTCATAGTTAATGTGCTGAACTGGTTACTCAAGTTACTCTTCTAGAAATCCTGTGGAAATGGTCTTCATACAGACTGATCTTATTTTTGCTGTATGTACTTATTTATTAGGCTGATAAAGTGAGAGTGTGTAGTTAATAAATCTCGGATCCTCGTGTGTCTCTGCTGGTGTGACTCAGTGAAATGTTTTTAGAGGTCTCGTACTCTTTGACTTTACACCAGACACCTTCTGAGCGGCTGCAAGCAGAGAGCGTTTGACTGAATTAGCATCACAGCCCGGCAGAGTCGATAGATGGCTGACATCAGAAAGAATCTGATAGGGTCATCGTGAACCCAAGAAGGGGAAGATAAACCCCCAAATCCATCTCTGGGTTTCCGCCATGTCCTCAAGGAGTTCACTGCAACACCTCTCTGATCTTCTCATTTTTAACCATTTTGGCATTTTATATTGAGAGACAATGAAGAAATAAACAGAGGAACAGAAACGGCATATGATGCCTGAACTTAAACCTGCAAAATCTCTAGACCTGCATTAAAGAGAAAACTCAAGACATGTTTAAAACAAAGAATATCATACCTGCTCCGGTGAGCAAGCACATAGCAACAAGACAGGAACTATTCCTGGCAACTATCCTCAATTCACTAGCAACATGGTGGTAGTTTTGCACATGACAATCAAACCAGTATTTTCTTTAGACAATGTAAAACTCAAAACACTCATCACTCCTTCAATCATTTACATGAATGCAGCAGGTAAGATTTAACATTATTACACACTGCATCTCTCTGCTCTACAGTCTCAATGCCAGTCACACAAACCCCTCAGAAACAGACCGTGAGCAGCAGTGAGAAATCTCTCAGGACACTCGCTGGTAAATATTAAATAAGGCAGAGGACATGATGCCCAGACAACACACACTCACACGACTCTCTCAAATTCCCAGAACATTGTCCTTCTCTCTCTCTCTCTCTCTCTCTCACACACACACACAGACACAGACACACCTCTGCCTGAAGCATGACAGATGTGTAGCATGAGTAGCAACTGTTTGCTAACAATATTCCATCATTATTTTTGCAATTCCATTAGATTCACTCGTGTCACAGAAATGACACATTACCCTTTAAACATTATAACATCTGGCTGTACTCCACTGGTTTTGGTGGTTTGGCATTAGGAACAGGACTGGAGTGAATCACAGTCACCAGGAGTGTGGGATGAAGTTTCACTGTTCTCAGAACAAAATAAAGGGGCAGTTTTCACTCAATTAAAAAAACTAATCTCTGAGGTGGTTACCATGGAAAAAGAGAGTGCTTGAGTGCTTTCTGTTAGGATTAACAAAAAATGTGCAAGTTACTTACACCTGCATGTTTTGATCATTCATATTCAAATTAAGGTATTGCAAAGTTACTCTTGTTATGATAAACTGTCAATACACAAAAAGTATTTAGACACACCAGCCAAACTCAAAAATACATAATTGTTAATGTATTCGATAACCAAATTAAATTTATTTGAAAGAAAGGCAGCACAAGTACACTTTCAAGCAAAACTTTTCTCAATATAATAAAGGAAAAAATTAAAAAATAAATAAATAAAAAAAAATTTGTTCCAGTATTGGGACCACTAAAAATCACACTGGCACCAGATGGTTAAATGTCATTGTAAAGATTTTAATGGCCACTGTATACCAATTCAGTAAAGGAACACGAATCATAATGCTAGTGTTCACCTCATCTCCAGTCCCCAGACATTTATAGCCGCTTTTTACTATTTCCCAGTGTACAAAACAAACCAGCGCGTCTTGTGAACATGTTATGGAGTTTGACACGCAGTTATAAAGTAGTTCAAGTCCTGCCATAGAAACCCAAACAGACATCAGTCTGCGTACATGCCGTTTAAATATCCTAATATTCTGCCTGAATAAATGTCAAGAGTTTTCTAAAATGGCTACACGTTTATTTAAAGCGAATTTCTGATATGTGTATTTTCAAAATTTAGTTGGTTATGGTTTGTCGGTCCGGCGAGAACTATTATCCGGAGTGAAAACCGATGCCTGAACGATCGTTCCGCTAATAGAAACACGACGCTGTACTATTATTTCATCAACACGGTTGAGCAGGTTTTTACTATTAATAGAAACCTTCGAATTTATTGCATACATTTTAAGGTTAAATTGTTAATTAATGCAGTAAGCCGAAAGATTCAACGATATCGAAGAAAATATTACCTGTTTTAAATCAATTCTGTGTGTTTTCATTTTCTCTCATTTTGTGCCTTTGAAATAATGTAGATGTAAAACGTCTGTAAGTTTTTATGTAGGGCTTTGCTTGACCTTCTCAAGCTAAGAGAAGCGATAGCAACGCCATCTGGTTTAACTTTGAGTGCATTAAAAACACATTGAACAGAAGCGTTTTCTCTTCGATGTGATGGCCTATATTATTCACAGCACTGACAGGAGCCCTGTGAAAACATCAAAGTCAAACGTCAGAACTTTATTGATATGTATATACATAC
Source organism: Botia kubotai (assembly GCA_036877585.1). NCBI lineage: Eukaryota > Metazoa > Chordata > Actinopteri > Cypriniformes > Botiidae > Botia > Botia kubotai. The sequence goes on along the minus strand of JAZGTI010011976.1, from coordinate 11,232 downwards.
ACATAAACCCAGAGCAACCTAGCAACTGCATAGCAACACACTTAAACACTTTAGCCTGTTTGTTTCCTCATTTCCTCTTTATTTATCATGTGACAGAGACCGCAGAACCCATGATAAAGTATATAGGTCTCCTTTATGTAGAACAGATTAGATAAGTTTAGCTTTTAAAGCCCCACAGATCTGTGATAGGCATGAAGCTGTCTGAACCCTCTAGTCTTGAAGACATCTGTTGACTGCAGATCACATACTGTTGGCAAATGGTCTCATACCTCATAGCTACAGTAGGTTGGTCTACAGGTTTAGAATTCTTTGAGAATGAAGCCACCACATGCGAAGGTTTTTGGCTGCTTAGCTAATGAAGCCCAGACATGATGCACTATTATCGTGAAAAATGAGCCATGTGCACATTAAAGCCAGACTACTGTAGCCTGATGCAACTTTAACAACACAGTGGTAACAAGCTGCGAAGACAAAGAAAAAGCAGGTTGTGTGCTAACAAACAATGTAATTAGATCACAGACTCCGAGCGATGCCTTTTCAGTCTGGTTGCGTGTATCTATAGTCTCTATACTGTACAAACTGTATATTCTATCCCCTCGTCTCACCCTACCCTTAACCCTAACCCTTAAACCTAACCCTTAACCCTAACCCTTAAACCTAACCCTTAACTCTAACCCTTAAACCTAACCCTTAACCCTAACCCTTAAACCTAACCCTTAACCCTAACCCTAACCCTTAAACCTAACCTTTAACCCTAACCCTTAAACCTAACCCTTAACTCTAACCCTTAAGCCTAACCCTTAAACCTAAACAATTTGCATGTTTACATTTCCAAAAAAGCATAATTTAGTACGTTTCATAATGAATTTACCTTGTGGGGATTGCTGGCTGATTGCCACAGTGTAGGTATGTGTGTGACCATCCTTGCGGGTTTTTGGGACCTACCATTTCGTACCATTGTAAGGACATTTGGTCCCCAACACGGTAGAAAAACAAGAACACACACACAAACACACACAGCCCAGGTGCAGCATGTGGTCTTGATTTGGAATGTCCTGCTGCTTTATAGATCTGTGCTAAACTCTGTCTTAAACCCTGGAATGTTTTCTTCTTTTCACAAAGAATGTCTCCTCGTCTTGTCTTCTCCTCACCAAACTGTCAATCAACACATCAATCAAATAATCTTGTTAATCTGGGTATTAAACTTCTGTATAAATAGAAACGGTTGGTTTGAAAATGAATTCCATGTGTGTAAGTCGTATGACTACACACAAAACAAAACTAACGACAAAACTAACCATCAAAAGTTCCTTAACAGAAAAACTATTTCTGTCTGTTTCTGTCTGTTCTATTAAATCATATATATATATATATATATATATATATGTGTGTGTGTATTGTCCATATACAATCCATCAGTGTATATCTACTGCTGCACACTACGTCAGTGCTCTAACTGTAATGAAAACACACAATTAACTGATTTATAGAGAGCTCTGTATGCCGGCCAATAAACATACAAGAGACTTGACTCACATGATGCTAAACTAATGATGGTATCCTCCAATAAACATAAAAATACAGTTTGATGCCTGACAAATATTGGGCAAAATGCTCCATTTATAATTTTTATCCAAATCTTTTACGCATTGAACGATAGGCTCTATATAATCATATTTATAATCAATATTTTCATGAGTTTCATATTTTCAAAAGTCATGTTGCATTAATTTTCACTGAGCTGATCATAATGGATTGTGGGATTGCATTCTTTATAAAGAACGCAGGCAGTTCTGTCTTGGATTATGGAAACACTAAGGGATCTTCCTTTTGGAACAGCTTTCATGTTGGGAGTATACCTGAGAGGAAAAGAATTCCGGCCCTATTCTCAGAAACATGTTATTTTTCTCAGTTCACATTAACAGGAATAAACATGCGATACGGTTGCTCTCAGAGAAAATGTACAGTGAGTTACCATTGATTACAGCGGGCTTGCAATATCAGGAAATGTGAAAACTAGAAAGGTAATGCTGTTGTGAAAAATAAGAGCAGCATGTAAACGCTTTTGGCAGAGACTACGATATCTGCTGTGTTTCTATAAGCATGTGTCTTTATCTTCCATTGAGAGTGAGTGCCAAGCACTGCTAGCCAGTAGAGGGGAGTTAGACCCCCTAAACACATCCATTACAATGTCAAAGGAACAATCCAACAGATGCTGGGCTGAGGAGGGGCGGAGCTGCCAATAAAATGAGTTACACTGATTGGAAGAGAGTGCAACACAGACGTATGACCACCGCATGGCGTGTCCGTATTTTACCGCTGCATCTGGTGTGCATTTGAAGGACGTCATGATCGTAATGTCTTCTTTCCCCTCCCAGCACGTTTAAACACAGAGCAAAATCAAGACTTCACTTGATTACTCAATTCATATAGATAGATATACTCAATTCAGCTGCACATGCGGAGTTTATGACTCATCCCTGCAGCTTTGAGGTTACAGGCATATTCATGTACCAGGGTATATATATTTGGTACTTCGAGGTACTCAAAAAGACTGTGGTATGGAGAAAAAGATACTGGAATACTGGATTCACACACTTTCTGGTCAATGCATTTAGATGGATTTTCATTTTCTATTACATTTATGAATAGTCTAAAATGATTATTTATAGATCATATCTTATAGATTACACTCTCAAAAATCCGTTTGCAGATATAATAATAACGTTTTATATTCTCTGCAGAAATTGCAGACTTTTAAATTGCAAAGTTTATTTATTTTCAATTCCTGGTATTAAATAATTTTTGTTATTATTACAATCAAACAGGGAATGGAAAACTCTTTATAAATGCCCCAGAAATAAATTTTCCTATGTGAGCAATTGAGGAACATTCTTAGGGAAAGTCTCAGCTAGACGCAAACAGATTTTAAAACGATGTTGTAAACAGCAGCGTCAGTAATATTTGGAAGCAACGGTAGCTTAATTACCCACAACATCTGTCTTCAGTGATTTGTGTGTTTATATCTGCTCATTTTTGACGAAACATTTGCTATTTGTTAAAACAGTCCCATGAAAAATACAGATGGGCAGATGGCGCACAACCAGCATTTTCAAATATATCTATATGTTTTCTTTTCCTCAGATCTCCAATGATCCCGTAAACCTTATACAATAAAATTAACAAAGTTAACCTTAGTGCCGAATAACGCATGAAACTGCCCGCCGCAGAGCACTGCAGCACACTGTGTGTTTCTAAACGAATCTTAAGTATTAAAGCTTGTGCAGAAAAAGTTAAGCCACGGTAAAACAAGCGTTTGTCATATCAGCGCAGTGTCTAGTATGCATACTACATGAAAGGTGGAATACACGCAAAACAACACGATGAATGAGCGCATGTACTCGATGCCTACAGAGGTCAGGTGACGCGGGTACGAGGAGCTGAGGATGAGTTGGTGTGTGGTGGAGAGGGAGGGCAGACGCTCTGCTAATCTCTGAGGCAGTTTGTGAGGGAGGCAGATGTTACGGAACCTGTTGCTTGCCCAGATGCATTGGCAACTTTTGGCTCTCTCGCTGTATTGTCAGATGCTCATATTGACGTTAGCTGCGAGAAAACGAAGCGGTGAGAAATTTTTATTTCATTGACAATCCGTGTTTCATATCTGCTTGTAGAAAATGCATCTCGTTTTGAGGTTATGGCTGTATGGGGAAAAATTCGAAATATAATTTTCGTAAAATAAATACAAATAAGCATAAAAGAGTTTGCTAAATATTGTTTATGTTCGCGTTTGTCTTATTTTATAAAACGAATAAATGCGACTCTCGAATCTGATTGGACGAGCCGCTCGTTCGAATCGGACGTGACACACCTGAAATCGCTCATCAGTGAAATTCTTTATCAATACGATCGTGACTACGTTGCTTAGCAACCGTAAGCACCCTACTGTACGAATAGTAAATTAAAAACACTTATTTATTACAATTATTTTTTAACAATGGCAATTATTTATTGAACATTAATATTTAAATTTGAAACGTCTTTGAAACAAACATTTTATTTCGGTCGTTTTTACTGAATCAGAATTACATTTTGTTTAGAAATGATTAAATCGTTATTAAAAATGAGGAAAATGTAAAAAAGTTGTGGAGTTTTAAATATTTAATTGATGAGAGAAGCGTCTAATTACGGATGCCTGTAGCCTGATAGATCTACTTACTCGCAATAACCAATTAACATATATAAATATATATATATATATATATATATATATACCAGTATTGTACACAAATATTTAGTTTAATAGGTAAATATATTAATATTATAACAGTCAGTTAACTGCAGTTATCCACTGTCTAATAAACAGGCTCCAAAATGCCATCCATCAGTTCCTAAATGTTGTCACACATTTTTGCAACTTAAATCATACTTAAATATTTTTAAAGCATTACAATAAAAGAACATACCTCTTGCCGTTTACTAGCTATGAATATTATTTTTTATTATCTTGTTGTAGCTGGGGATGCGCCTCTGTTTTAAGTGATAAACTACCTAATTGTCCAAATATGAACCATGTAGACCTTATGTTTCATTTTTCAAATAAAACAGTACGGTACTGTATTTTATACAGTATAGCTAAAGCGTGACAGAAGGAACAGATAATGATGATGAGGTCTCTATACGCTCATAAGCGCCATGATTTTTACATACTATGTATGCAGATATCATGCATGTTTTGCAGAATGCGACTGAAATACAGACGAGTAATAAATCTGGATGGATGGCGGCAAAATCAATCAGTTTATTTACTAATGATGCCTCAATAGTCGTGAAGTGTTCGCTTTAATTAATGATTGCAGATTTTATGTAGACTCGCCTCTGCAGCGATTACACAAATGTATGACGGTCTGTGAAATGTGTTTTTATTTTTAAAAATAAAAATTTATACAAGTTTTTATTTTAAATGAGAGAAGACTTGATTAACAGCCATGACTGGATTGACGGTTTTCAAAAATAAGTTTTTATCTTTAAAGCAATGATAAGTTTGCTTTGGTCAGTTATTTTGGTGGCTTATTTATTGCTCTTTGACCGTCATACTTTGCAGCATAAACTGTTTCTGTTCATTTGTTTTTTGTAAAACGAACAAATTAAAACATGAATAGCCCACAGAGTCCACAGAGCAGAATTGCATCTCTGCACGTGAGACAGACCTTCCAGAGAGCACAGAGTTAGCTTCATTTACAGCGGCTGTGTGCTCATCCATACTCATTCTAGAAATCTCTGGTCTTTATTTCTTATAAAGTATTATGTTCTGACTCGTCCATGTTTTCTGAATTTGATCTGATTGACATCCATGTCTAAGACAGAGATGAACACAATAATAAGATGCTCTTCTGAGTCTCAGCTGAGCTCACTGAAGTTCTTTCAGACTGCTGCATCGTGCTTTATGTCCCTAATGAAGGACATGAAGATGAGAAACATCTGCACGCTTCAGCTCCCCCTGCAAACCTTCTCCACTGGTTCAGGCTGACAGGACGCAGGCGGAACTGGGTTTCTCACTGCAGTCTTTGGCATTAGCTTCAGTCAGATGCAAACAGGCATGAGCGCTGTACATTAGGAACACATTTTTCAGAAAGAGAAAAAAGAGAGAGGCAGAGAGGAACAGTCATGTATAGCAGAAGCTTCTATCCAAGGAAACTTACGGTACGATAATTGTAGTTACAAATCAAACTGGAGAAATAAAATCAAAACGTAAAATTCTGTCACCGTCGTACGTCCACTCACGTCATTCTACACCTGTGTAACTGTCTTCTGCTGAATTAAAAGAAGAAACTAGCCATCAGTAACAAAACTCTCGGTTGCTAAGGGGTTGCCATCCAGTTGCTAGGGTGTTCTAGATGTCTCTAGGTGAGCGTTACGTGGCCCATGTCCAAAGAGCTCAGCTGCCTGTCTTTAAGTTTATTGGAAGTCTGTTTTAATCGCATCTGTAGATATAGTTTCAAAGCAAATCTCTGGTGAAAATTAAGCTTGAAATCCCTTAGAAAACTCATCCAACCCATCTTGTAATTTAGCCAGATAAGTGTTTGGCACACACAGAAGTTTATTGTTTTCTGAGAATCATTTGAAATCTTTCTCAGCTGTTAGAGAGAGCTGGAGACAGGACTGCAGGAGCTGTGTGGAGTGTTCGAGGGGAAATGGCTGCCTGCGCTGCTCTGAGCGGCTCTTCCTGTTTCTCAGCAGAGATGGAGTGAGTCAGCAGGGCTTCTGTCTTCACTCCTGCCCCACAGGACACTTCGGCCTGCGAGGGAAAGACATCAACCGCTGCATGAGTGAGTCCATCACAGACCTCATGATGGACATCTCAAATCAACGTGTAGTAGCTGAATAGTACAAACCTCTCTCTGATGCTTTATAACACAGAAAGCTCTGGTGCCACACACTTGTATTCTGTATACATTCTGTATAATTCATGTACATGTCTATTTCTCCCAGAATGCAAGGCTTCAGATTGTGAGAGATGCTTCAACAAAGACTTCTGCACCAAGTGCAAAAAAGGATATTTGCTGTTCAGAGGCAAATGTTTCAGAAGCTGCCCGGAGGGAACGTTTCCCCAGTCCACAGACTGCATCGGTGAGCACTTCACTCATTCCCCGAGTCTTTTCTTTATGGGTTTACACCATTAAACGGTCATTACCACACTGAGAGACTATCAGTCGTGTGTTATGTGGAAAACATTAGATGAGGATGTTTCCACATTTGTGGCAATAAAGAGCAACACATATGGGCTTGGAGAAAATTCCTGTTTACATTTATCAGGATATTTACATGTTGGAAATAAACATTACAAACTACAAACACATCTGAATCTCCCAAGAGGTGAATTCAGTATCATTTTTGCTCTTTCATAGCTTGATGGAGCTGTATGCATCAACTTTGTCTCATATGTGGCTTTAAAAAATTTTTTTTTTTAAATCTTTAAATACACACAAATTAACAGTGGCCGACATAGAGTGAGAGCGATAGAGCTGGAAAATTGACAACACCGTTGATTTATAACACGTCGTTTCTAAAACTCAAAATTGAAAACATCTCCTTTGTGAGTTTACTAATGTGCGTGTTGGTTCTTACTGTAGCTTTAAAAAGGTTTGGTAATGTTGCTTGTTTCATAACAGAGTGTCCTCTCTCTCTCTCTCTACACCAGAAGGATGTGCGTTCACTCTCTTTGGCTCCTGGAGTGAATGGAGTCTTTGCCAACACAACGGTATGAGCTGTGGGGTCCGATGGGGGCAGCAGAGTAGGACCCGTGAGCTGTCCAGGCAAATGCCCGAGGAAACAGAAACACTTGTGTGTCCTGCTCGAAATGAGATCAGAAAGTGCCGGATGAAGAAGAGGTGTCAGAAAGGTGAGACCTCTAAAATGACGGTGATAAAGTTCCTGTTTTTAAAGTACCAAGGCACAATTATTGTTTCAGATTTTAATACTCTGCAATTCTAGGTACCATGTGAAGTCGTTTACATATTCTGGCAACAACAACAGCACATATGACCACAATAAATGATACCAAATATTATTGCCAAAAAAACATGGTATTACTCTTGTGTCATGTCCAAAAACAATGTTAATACCATCTGTCTGCCCAAGACGCTACTTTATGTCATGATTATTATGTTGTCAGAAACTCATGACAGTTGCAAAATTTCGTTAAATATATTGTGACATAAATAAACACAATGTAGCATCATGACACAGTTTTTGGGCTGAATAATTTCTTTAATCTGCCTGTTGTTTCCACATCAGACCTCTCAGTTTCATCTCTATAGAGGCGTCTCACATTTACGCAACATGTGAAACAAAAGATTCAAACATTTAAACTTTGAAGCGTTGAAATGGTTCCTTCTCATTGTCTGTTGGGAAAATGGTCTTTTGTTTTCATTCGATGCGACACTGGAAATGATTTGTTTGCAGTAATTATCATTATCAGGCGATCAGTTGTCTGGGAACATTTGGGAAACCAGGACATGTGATCTTTTCTCCTGTCGCTTTCAGCCGCTCTGGATGACATTCTAAAACATTCCTTCATATCTGTCTGCTCTCATTATCATGACCATTATTATTTTTTATATAAGAGAACGGACTGGAATTTCATACTACCATTCTGCTATTTTCAAAGTATGCAGAATGCGAACTGTGCACAGTATGTTAATGTGTGTATGCGTGAAGGAATTGACACATTCTTCAGGTTCAGATTCAGAAATATTAGCCATGTGTGATATTCTGGAAATTAACTTGTTTATATTAAGTTGCTCAAAAACAACTTCATAACAAGGGCAGCTTTCTGTCTCTCGTTAAGATAAACTCCTGCACATAAAACTTTATTTCTGCTTTGAGTTTCAGCAAATTTACCCCCACAAAAAAAATCATGGTCATGTCACGATCCAATTACCCAAATGAAGCTCTTTTCCTTGACCTCAGTGTAACAGGGGAAAAGGGAGGTTTTTTAGTGGTTACTGTTTGTTGGCAGATCTATCCCAGAGCATCAAATTTAACTTTGAACCAGAAAAAGAAACAGGAAAAGTCTTCAGACTGAATCAAAGTTAATAAATAAATACACATACATCATTTATCTTGAGCTACTCGTTGTCTATGTTATCACAGATACATTTTATTGCAGAGTCAAAGATTCTGTTCAGATTAAAATCATGAGTGAGCAGGACAATTACCCCGATACGTCTGCGTGGGATCGAGTGTTATTATCTGTTAACAAAGTTATCGGACTCATATTCTATTAATAACTCATTCTGATAACTAAAAAATAATAAGTCATTTTTAAAAATTAAAAGTCTGCAACATGACAATTACAGTTCTGAAACAATAAACGCAGAGGAAAAGCATGTGGCAGAATTTGGCAAAAACAGTTTACGACTCAATTTGTGCGGTAGGTCTGTCACACGCAATGTTTATTCAACGCTACTTCCCGCCTGCTAAACTACAGTCACTACAGCATTTCACAAGACAGACAGACATACAGGCAGACAGACTGTTGTAGGTCACATGACTACTGAGTGCATTGTCTTTGTGGCGTCTCTGAAGTTGACACCTCAAAGACTTTTCTGAGGTGTGACCAATGAGAACCCCATGAATTAATTTGATTCTAGAATGTTCTCCAGATTAACAGAATCAATTCCTTGCTTCTCTTTTAACCTCAAGAGCTAATGAAAGTCAGACCTCATGTCACAGTCATGATCAGAGCGGAAATTTCCCTAGTGTTCATCAGCACAACCCTGCAGATGACCTGAACTCACCTGTCCAGATCATAAACCACAAGCCTCTGATCTTAACATGCTGATTTATGTTGCTCAGGGGATACAAGAGGAAGTTAGCGACCGCTGGGACCGTAAGCTCCGTGGCAGTAATCACTGGATTTAGCGCTGTGCGTCAACATAATTAGAGAAAAACTTTTTATCATGGCTGGTAAAATTCAGAGCAGAGAGATACTACAAAAGAGATGGGCGAATGCATTAAGACATTTCATATACAGAGCTAAAGATTTGAGAAGATGAATGTAGAAATTCTGTATTAACTGAAAAAGATACAGAAACTGGAGAAAATGAAAGAAAAAAACAGGAGAAATGATGGAGAAAGTGTTTTCTAGAGCTTTCCAGACCTCAGACCACATTCCTCCGGCTATTATAACTGTTTATTCCAGTTTTATGATACTCCTTAAAATGACAAACATGGATTATGATTTGGTTTTCTCACAATAACTGGGGCTATATAATGGTGAGCGCCCACCTCTGCACGTTATTTGTGTGGCTTTTACTGGCGAATCTGTTGTGAGCAGCTGTGTTTTTCAGCAGGACAGTACATACCACCCTGAAGCTCCTCTGCTCTTGATTTTCAAAGCTAAAGTCAAAGCAGACACGAACATTTCAAGCAGCAGGTTCAGAAATGCGTGACAGGAGAGCCTCCACTACACACACACACACACACATCCGCCTCTGCTGCAGAACCCTGCAAGACAACAATACCCTCCTGATTTACACACAGACAGAGCTGAGAAGTAATCCATGATTAGCTTCTGAGTAATGTATTCTATTGAGTGTGTTGTATTCTATTGAGTGTGTTGTATTCTATTGAGTGTGTTGTATTCTATTGAGTGTGTTGTATTCTGTTGAGTGTGTTGTATTCTGTTGAGTGTGTTGTATTCTATTGAGTGTGTTGTATTCTATTGAGTGTGTTGTATTCTGTTGAGTGTGTTGTATTCTGTTGAGTGTGTTGTATTCTGTTGAGTGTGTTGTATTCTGTTGAGTGTGTTGTATTCTGTTGAGTGTGTTGTATTCTATTGAGTGTGTTGTGTTCTGTTGAGTGTGTTGTATTCTATTGAGTGTGTTGTATTCTATTGAGTGTGTTGTATTCTGTTGAGTGTGTTGTATTCTGTTGAGTGTGTTGTACTCTATCTCTGTGCTAATTCTTCACATTGTAAGGCACATATTTACAGATGTATTTATTTTCACAAATAGTTAAGTGTACTTGAAAAATGACTGTCACATATTTCACATATTTAAATGCAAAAAAGTCCATTTATTGTCACAGAACACATTTCTAATTGTTCAGTCTTAATTCCCGATGTTTCTAATCAAGAAACACTTCAAAGAGAATTGAAATGAAATACTTTTCTTTATATAAAAGTCTAAAATTTCACATTTTTCTCTAGAATAAAAACGGGCCCTTAGGTCAAACTGACAAACATGCTGAAGTATTTAAAGTAAATTCTTCACACAGAGACGTCGTACAGAAAGCACGTTTCTACTGCCTATATTTGTAATACATCATTGTTAGATTTTGAATCTGAATCATTATGGCAATAAATCAATCTGACTCGATATGGAAACGGTTCTGTCTCGACAGATGAAAGAAGGGATGACAGAAGGGATAAAAGAAGAGATGAAAGAAGGAAGCTACAGAAGATGTTGAAGCTCTCTGGGAACAGAACAGACACGGATCCTCTGTAGGGAATATAACACCCAACAGCACTACATCACAGTAACAATATCATGTTTTATTAATTTATAATATATGTAAACAGTTTTATATACACAATGGTTATATTTTTGTATAGATATGTTAATTGTATCTTTCCTCACATGTAACATGAGATGATTACTTTAATAGAGATATCACATGTAACATGAGATGATTACTTTAATAGAGATATCACATGTAACATGAGATGAT
>JAZGTI010011975.1:5912-16146 GCA_036877585.1 Botia kubotai | reverse complement strand
GCGGAATACACCGCGTGCCCCCGCAAAGGGTACGTCCCCAAAAAAGTTTGCACATCTCCAACTTTCGCTATTCTGTATAGAACGTGATAAGTGATATTATTTGAACAGGAATAATTTAAATTTAATTTAATTTAAATTCCATATACATGTTGCTTATACTTGCACATTTTCTTCATATATTCCATATTTTGTAATGAGCAACCTACAACTACAACTAGTCACATTTTTTATGTTAGATATTAATAGACATTATTAATCCCATTTATGAAACCATTTATTCCAGCAATGTTTTAATAATAGCATAGAGTAGCTAAGTCTATGTTCTATGTTCTAAATTTTTACATTTGTTATTGCAAAGTCACTTTCTGCATGAATACACAAATACATTAAAGAACTACAAGGATGATATAGAATATTTCCAGCATTAATGGCTGCAATACAATTCAATGAACACGTATGGGGTAAGTTGTCACAACAGGAGTGTATCACAATGATTTCGAAGTGCTTAGAATAATCATATTTCATCATAAATAGTCATTACAGTCACACAGTATACATATACAAAACATGACAAATGTATTTCTTGTGTTGCGTTTATAGCCATTAGTATTATTAAAATTAGTATTTAAAGTATTTTTAGAATTACCGTAACATTTAATGATAATATACATTCTGTACAGGCGATAATGGGATGATACGAAATCATTTTATTAGCTTTGTTTTGAAATTCTGTACTACATTTGATTCACTGGTTAACTAGTTACTGGTTTTACATAACCTGCACAGAAATAAACACGTGTCGTGCTATTCTTCGAATGCAGAAAATAACACACACAGCACAGATTCTTTTTTTATTCCAGATCAGAGGAGAGAAAATAACCGAGGGAGATGCTGAGCGGTCGAGTCTCTGGGAGGTTGCGTTTACTTCCGTTTCTATTTTCAGAGGCTTGTGTATCTCTTTATCAGAAGTTCCTTTTTTTGGTCATCTCTGCCTCTCTCCGCATCTTCGCCTGTTTTTTTTTTCATATTTGTTTATGAGCTTCTTACAGCTGTGTGCACTACCAGGTAATGCGTTTTGAGAACATCTTTAAAACGTACAGTCGTACAAGCATCATAGATCAACAATGTTTGAATTCAAATATATGCTTGTGTGATTTTGTAGAGATGGGTTGTTGGTGGTCACATGCGTGGGCATATTTTGCAGTGTGCTGTCTGTTAAGCTTTCATAAAAAACAAGAATATTTTCTGAATTTTGTCATCTACCCTACCTCTCTTTTTCTCCCCTCTCTCTCTTACGTTGTCACTTCCGGCCACCCCTTTCATCCTGCTCTCCTCCTCCTCCCTCTCCCGCTGTAATCGCCCGCACAGAAACTGTCACCTCCCTCTCTCTCTTTTCTCTCGCTCCCTCTCGCGTGTCTCTCCTCGTTGTCACTGTATTGTTTTCTCTTCCCACTTGTGCAGATGCTCTTCAATTTGCAACCAACACTGATAATGATATCAGAGTTATTGAAAGACAGATTTCCAGTGGAAAGTGAGACTCGCTGTCTAGAGTCAGTAGCTCGATATCCCGTCTGCCTTTCGTTTGCCGTCTAACGACATATTTTCTTGTTTGTATCTTGCTTTGTATTCACCACACAGAATGCATTTAGATCAATACAAAAAAACCCACAGCCCTCCCTTCCTTTCTGCTTCCTTTCTGTTCACCTCCACCCACTCACCACGTCTCTCCCTCTCTCTCTCTTTCTCTCTAACTCTCTCTCTGACTCATGCAGAAATCCCTGCTTGCCTGAGCCTAGTTTGTGTTTTCTTTATCTGATTGCAAGTCTGACTCGCATATAATGAGGTTTGCCGGAGAGAAAGAGAGAACAAATGGACAAGCGAGAGGCAAGTGGGTTCTGATTGGTAAAACCCCCTCCACCCCCGCGTGTTTACACAGGCGCGCCCTCAGCCCCCCCTTCACACACGCATTCGCATTCCACCTACCACACCCACCCAGATCGCCCGACACGTGCACACGCATACTCACAGAAAAGTCAAAAAAGTTTATTCTTTATACATCAAAAGAAGGAGATCTGTCAGCAATCGGATCGCTGCGTGAATACAGTGTGACCAATACCTGTCAGACACACTGTATCTCGACTGTATTGTCACCACACCAAGTACAGAAGTGTGATTGTGGGTGGGAATATTGCGTGGTGCGCGGTCCACCAGCATTGCAGTCATGCAGTGACAGAGGAACACAATATACAGAATGTACTGTACAATACACTCGATAATGTGCAGTTGTTACCTTAAGGAGTTGTTTCATTCTTATTACAATAAATATTGTTATATACTTATTATATACTTATATAACTATATACTTATAGTTATATACTTATAATAAAAACTTTATTTAGATGTTACCACATTACCTGACAAAACACTGTACAGTGTATGTGATACTCAAAAATCACATTATTAATCACATTATTAATCACACATAACACATAAGACACAATATACAAGTATGTTATACACATAAGACACAGTATACACACAATACACTGTGTATTATATTAAATATCTATATCTATATGAAGCACATACACGTGGCTTGTATCTCCTGCACATGTATCATATTGTTACATATTATGAAATGATAACACCATCGATAAGAGTTTATAATAATAATGTTTTATCTCAAAACGAAACATTTAGTTTCAATTAGTAATCATTTAGGTCTAGTTACTCAGTTATGTGTACATTTCTGAGCAGCTTGTTAACACTGATCTGCTTCATGCGAAGTCCATAATTTCTCTCTCTCTTCTTCTGTACTTCCTCCTCTCCAGAGCTTTAATGTGAATTAAACATTAAAAAGCTTTCAGAGGTTTGAGGTTATGGGATACATATGTCATCGGCTCTATACCTCCGCTATCTCTCTGTTCCTTTGCCTCATGTTCTTTCACCCTCTGTCTTCTGCCGGGATCTCGCTGCATTATCTCCGCATTGCTCATTCTTCTTGCAAACCTCTTCATTTAATTCGCTCATATTAATCACTGTCTCTTTTTTCCCCATGTATCACCTGGATCACTTCATCCCTCCTTCACTATCATCCACCTCTTCTCTCATTACTTTTAAAAGTTGGCTGCAGCCGATCACCCACCTCCCCTTGACATCCCAAGGGAGAGTGGGGGAGCGAGAGAGAGAGAGAGAGAGAGAGAGAGAGAGAGGGATGGAGAAATGAGGGGGCATGGAAAACCCCCCTGGTGTTCTGAATTCACCTGCAGAAAACTCCCTGCCCTTCCCACCTCCGCGCTGCTCATCTGTATTCCGAGCTCTGCTCTCCCAGCCTCTTCCCACCTCTATACCCCCACCCCCTCCTCCGTTGTCCCTCAGTATTATTTTACTTGCAACACAGTGCGGTGCTCAAACATCAGCGGCAAATCACCGTTTAACAATCCACGTACAACAGAAAAGAAAGTTCACGCTTGTTATATGAAAGCAAATTAATAATGTTCAGATGTACTACATTGGTATGGTATAAAATAACACACATTAAATATAAAGTACAGATAATATACTATAATTGTAGATAAGGTACCATGACATAAACGTGGTTTTTGGTCATGTATCATGGCAATTTAATGTTTTATAATTGTTTTATAATTACTATTTGTTTTAAATTGTCAGTCTTTTTGTACTACAAAGTAAATGCAATGGTAAATAAATATATGACATTCACTCTGTACTCTGTTTATAGGCTATATCAAAGAACTGTGGTAAAATTCTTAAATGAAAATGAACAAAAAATGTTAATAGGATGTCTGAGTGCAAAATATACTGTAGGCAACACCCTGATTGTCAGGTGCTTTTTGCATGTGATACATACTGTAGTGTGGAGAGGAAGCACTACCATAAATGACAAATTGGGACAAGAAGGAAAATTAGGCTCCTGTCTCTTTAAATGCCTGGCTGATGCCATGTTGCTAGGGAAATGAAGCTGTTTACTCCAACATCAGTGTGAGCTGGCTGGGTCTCCTGTGTCCTTCCACATTTTCTCGCTTCTCTCGCTCTCTCTCTCTCTCTCTCTCTCTCTCTCTCTCTCTCTAGCACTCTGTGCCTTTTTTCAATCTCATGGTGCTACTTTTTTCTCCTATTTGCCTCAAGCTGTCAGAAAAGGCCAATGCAATTAAAAAGGAATACACTAAATTGTGTATTATAGTGGTTTCGGCTTGTGCAATCACAGATTTCTTTCCGAATGTTTCTCAGAAATGAGTAGGATGAATCATATAATGACAAACTGACCTCATGAACCTCATTTTAATGAAGCTGTTCAGCCAATTATAACTACAAGATTTCACTTGTTTATTTTCTGTTAACCGTGAATTTTCACGGCAAGACTTCCATCATGCAGGAAAAGATTTAACACCACAGGATATGATATGTTTCACTGTTTCAGTTCTGCAATAAAACAGATCAGCATATCAGGCAAAGAGAAGAGAGAATTAAAGAATAAAACTATGCAGAAAAATTTCTGATGTACGTCCTTGAGGATGCTCTGTAAAATGCAGCAACACTGACACCTCTGGCCACATTTGAAACTACATCTGCCGGTAGTGCGATGTATTTCGCAACAAACGAAGCAGCGCTTTTTTCAACGGTGAGACATATGTTATTTTTTTATGATTTTAATAATTTTGTGTCCTTTTTCCTTTTTTAGTTCCTTACTTGCCATTAATTTTCCCCAATTCTTCCATTTACACACACACCACAACGGACATGAGTCACAAGAGTGACTCATAGTATCCACCTCTCTGTTCTCACTGAACCCTATCATCCCTTGAGAGATAGAGAGAGAGACAGAGAGAGAGACAGAGAGAGAGAGAGAGCTGAAGTAGTGGGTGGAGGCAGTGTGAGACATGGAGAGATTTCTTTCATTAATTTTAGTTATTTGCCATCAGGACTTGATAGCTTAACAATATAATTGCTGGTTGTGATGTTGTATTCAAACCAGATTTGAGCTGTTATTGTTTTCTGAAACAGTGCAAGTCTAAAATAAAAGAACAGATTGCCACATTCATTTGAATTTTCTTCACTCGAACACTCTAAAAATAATGCATTTCCAGCACTTCATTATGACATGACTAAAACAAACTGAGAGTGAGAAAGAGAATTAATTCAGATTAATTAAGAGTAATGTTTAGCATGTCTTTCATCACTGAATTTTTACACTTTCAGTTTATAGCAATCACTACCAAAGAAGTACCAACAAGTATAATATTATAACTATGGTGTCTGAACATAGGTCTCTGGTAATTCTACCTTAGGGTGCCTTTGTCCAAAAACAGCACAATAGTACCCTATGTTTGGCAATCAGTCTGCATAATGTATAAGCATTATTATAGTACCACCTGATGTCATTTTTACACCATAGCACTGTCTCTTTTGGTAAGGCAATTATAGACTAATTATATCAAAACATAAAAGAATAACAATCATTTTAATTAAGCTATCATTTTCCTTACGTAGAAGGAAGCGTACATAAGGAAGCGTACACATTATTCTGACGAATATAGCTCATTCGGAATGTGATATTACTGATTCATATCATTTGTTCATATCATATTCTTTGTTCTGATTCTGCATGACGAATAAAGCGCTTTCTGATTATGATACTATTAATTTATATCCTTTGGTTATTGATTCGCATTATCTAGTAATTTTCTTACTGATTATTCAGAACTATTATTTGTCATTACAAGTAATAATGTCAAGCCTTTCCGCGGACCGCTCGTGGTCATGACCGTACTCTTGTCGAATTGTCTAAACGCTTTGATCGCGCTAAGGGTTTTGGCCCTAGCGAGACACCGTGTGTTTGTGTTTGGTTCCGACGAAAATGGCGGACGAACTGGAGAGAGTACTAATTTCAGCCGCGGAGCTTCGAGCAGAAGCGGCGAATTTCATCACACACGACGATAGTTTTAAAGGTTAGAGATTGCCTAAATGTATTTCAGATTGCAAAGTAAAAAATAGTCAGACGCAAGCTTAATTTTGCAATGTAATTTAAAACTTACGGTTCAGTTGCTAATGGCTAACTAGCATAATAGTTTAATAATAGTCTTCGCTCATGTGGGCTGAACGGCGCCTGTTTCAAAAAACGTTTCTCATCTTCTGCGTGTTTTTCACTGTAACACTGTACAAGCGTCATGTAAATTAAACCAGCCATTCCAGTCAAATATGAGTTTCTTAATTTGTGTAGATAAGCAAGTGTTATGCTAACTATATCATCAATGAGGGCGACAACATGTTTATTTGGTTAGATTTAAGAGTATTTACGAGTAGACTATATATTACCAGCTGTCAAATCCTAACTGTATATGCTGTCTATTTGGGTTCAGTCAGTGACAGTTTGTTACGTTAGCCTTCTGCAGTACATGTGCAACAGGTTGTTTTCGTCAGATGCCATAGCAACAGCATCCATTCTCGATTATTTATGATCAAAAACCTTATATACATAGTTACTTAACTAGATGTTCTCCATACTGGGTACTTAGCCTCTGATAATATATAATTAATAAATTAACAAAAACTTGGTAGACATAATGTAAATGTTACTTATAAATGACTTAATATATGATAAAATGTGATTTACGTTTTGCGGGTGAATATTGTTGTTGTTTTTATTTCTTTCCTTTCTCAGAGTTTAAAGAGGAACGCAAAAAACATCGGCAACGAGAGGGTAAACGTCCAGATCTGCAGTTTTACAAACCTGGGGCTGGTCAGTCACGTAGACACAAAGACGAAATTGAAGGAGACACGCACAGTGCCTGTTCAGATCCTGTACATGGAGATTGCAGTTCTGATATTGACAGCACAAGGCCTGACAGCTCACCTACCACTACTGGATGCTGTTCCATCCCTGGTGTCGACAACAGAAACGTTGTAAATGAAGGTCAGTTTGAACGAAAGCCTGAAGATTGTATTAGTGGTAAAAATCACCAGCTTGTGGAAGAAAGTGCTGTTAAAACCAAAGAAGTTGCAGACACGACCAGGTCGCCAAAGCAGTCGAGAAAAATGCGCAAACCTGATCGTGAGATATATCAGCCGGGGGGTCGAAGATCTCAAGCTGACAAGGAAACTGGTGCAAGCAGAGAGCTAGACGGGGTCACCAAAGAGGAGAGGAGGAGCAGAGAGGAGGCGGTGGGTGGGAAATCTGTAGAAAAAGATGTTACCAAGAATTTACCTGTGGAGGAAGGGAAGGAGAAAGAGGAAAGGAGGAGAAACAGACGAGGGAAGGATGTCAGGATAAAGCAAGATCAGGGAAAGCAGTGCATAGGTGCTGATGTTGAGAACATCACAGGTAAAGTCAGTCATCTTAGCATTAGCGAACAGGCAGAAGTGGAGTCAGGGGAGATTAAAGAGGGAGGTGGACGCGATGGAGCAAACCAGAAGAGAAAATCTAATGGGGAAGGACAAAGAGGCCAAGCTGGTAGAGGTGACGGAGGAGAGGACAAAAAAAGAGAGAGAGGAACTGGAAAATCCAGAGCAGGAAAGGAGAGAGGTAGCAATCTGTCTTCTGCAAAAAAAGAGGAAGGGGAGAGAAGTAGTGTAGAGGCAGGTCAACCCGACAAGGAAACAGTAAAAAGAGCAGAGGGAAGACAGCAGAGAAATGCAGGCGGAAAGGAGGGGAACCCTGATCAGAACAAGAATTACGACAAACAAAGAGGTGACAGACAGAAAGACAATCAAGGAAGGAAAGGGAAAACATTTGAAGGAACTGATTCCAACAGGGTTAACTCCAAACGCTATTCTCAGTCTGACATTCGACGACCACGGAATCGCACCTACAGCACAAGTTCTGCCAGCAGTGGGACCAGTATGGATGGGTTTGTTGAAGTTGAGAGACTGCAGGGAGAGGGTCAGCAGTCTGGTGTTCACACTGTGGAGAGGACTATTGGACAGAGAGAGTTCGTCCGAGGAGGTCAGGTTCGCCCAAGAAGACGGGCAGCTCAGACTTTGTCCTCCACAGACTCTCTGGAGGAAAACGAGGCTGGGGAGAGAGAAGATCGAAGAGACCCGCGGCAGGGCACTCAAAGGTGCCTTGAAGTGGGCAGCAGAGGTCAAAGATCGACCGGTGCTTGTGGTCGAGGAGGAATCTTGAGAGTTTCTTTGGACAAGCCTTTAAGCACATCACCAGGTGCCAGTGAACAGCAAGCAGGCCGAAAGAACCAAAACCCTAGAGGTCGTGGGAGGGGCATCCTTGTACTCCCCAGCCACACTAATCTAACGATGACCCCTGAGCCTGGGGCTCTGCTAGGTGGCATGAGAGCAGGACTGAGCCTTGGCAGGGGAAGAGGGGGCCGTGGTGGAGGGACAAGACGACTTTGGGACCCTAATAACCCAGATAAGAAACCAGCTTTGGTGTCAAGCCAACAATCCCAGCATGCATCTCTCCAACAGGCTTTGTATTTACAACAGGGCGGATGTGGGCCTTTGCATTTCCTGGACACAGATGATGAAGCTGCAGGAAGTCCTCCGGTCTGCCAGGGGGAGTACTTCCAAAATCAGCAAGCTGCTGCAATGGCTTATTACAAATTCCAGAATTCTGACAACCCCTATGGTTATCCTTTATCAGCCAGTTCCCCACCACGCTATCCGTACCCATACCATATTCCCTACCAGATACCAAGCTCCAATGGTTTGTATCCAGCTTCTGCCATGTCACCTTTTTATGGAACCTACGGACAGGGTGGGCAAGGTTACCCTTCCTCAGGGGGCTCTGCTCTCACTCCAGAGGAGGCAGAGGTGCAGACCAGAGGAGAGATTGGAAAGTTGCTGCGGTTGACTGACAGCCAGGAACTTCAGCTCAGTAACCTGCTGTCCCGGGACACGCTGAGTCCAGAGGGGCTGGAGAGGATGGCCCAGCTCAGGTGAGTGTGCAGATTTCACAGACTGGTTAGTTGTGTGTATGTGTGTGTTATGTGTTAATGAATTGGGCTTATATCGAACAGAATACACTTAAATGAATTATCAGCTGAGAAGAATGTTCTTCTAAATAGATACTTATTTAATATTTTGTAATGATTGACTCAGATCTTGTATGTCATTTCTCAGGGCTGAGCTCCTCATATTATACGAGCGAGTGATTTTAACAGACATAGAGTTCTCCGACTCTCAGAACCTGGACCAGGCGCTCTGGAAGAACGTGTTCTACCAGGTGATAGAGAGGTTCAGGCAGTCACTGAAGGACCAGACCTCAGACCCTGCCGTGCAGATCAAAACCATGTTAATGACCATACTGGAAGAGGTACACGTTTGTTTTCCCATAGGTCCTACGTTTATGTTTTACCTTTGAGGGGTAAATGGTTTAATCCAAATTGACTTACAAAAAGTGTAGCTTTACATACGAGACTCTTGTGATCAACAGATGGCCAGTATGCAGTGTTTATTCTTTCCTATAGGGGGCGGTGTTCTTTGATTCACTGCTGCAAAAGCTGCAGACTGTGTTCCAGTTCAAGCTGGAGGATTATATGGACTGCATGGCAATACGAGCAAAACCTTTACGCAAGACGGTACAAACCCTCAATTCTCTTAGAATTTCATGTGATCAGTGAGTTAAGAATAACGCCTGGTTTTGTCAAGATGATAATCATCAGCGTTTCTTTATGTGCTGTAGTACTATACTATAGGCCTACTATAGTATTAGTCTTATCCCACACATATTATTTGCAATAATACCATTAACATGTCTGACATTTGTTCTGTGTTTTATTATTATTCTGTGTTTTTTATGTAAAGCTGCTTTGAAGCAATGTAACATTGTAAAAAGCGCTATATAAATAAAATTTAATTGAATTATAGCGTGTGCTAGAGCCAACTTATGTCCCGGAAACTTTACATTATTAACAAACACTAATTAATGTCTGTTTAAGCTTATTTAGCCTAAACGAACACGTTCACTAATCGTGACTCATTGATCTTTCAGGTTAAGTACGCTCTGATCAGCGCCCAGCGCTGCATGATCTGTCAGGGAGATATCGCTAGGTATCGCGAACAGGCCAGTGACTCCGCTAACTATGGGAAGGCACGCAGGTAAGTCCGTTACGGTCAGATTTGTTTTCACATCTGTTAAATAATAATTAATATTATTTAGATCAGACTTCATTTATGTCAAGTATTAAATGATAATATTGTTCGTCAAGTTCACCAAACAGATTTCATTTTAGATTTGTGTATTTGTATTAATGACATC
>JAZGTI010011974.1:0-16148 GCA_036877585.1 Botia kubotai | reverse complement strand
CAAGGAACAATGGCCTGAGATAAAACACCTCATGGTGTTTTATTGCTTTCTATACACAAACCAGAGTTTCCCCCTAGACCAGCCGCCTTACAGTTGCATTTGAGCAGATTTAGGTTATTTCTCGTGCTGTCAAGAAGCTGAGCCTTAAGTAGCCAGATGAATGGAGGCCAATTATTAAATCTAAGTTAAACGATAGATTTTATTTTCCAACCAAGAGCGCCTACCTGCCATAAACTCCTGTCTTCCCTGATCTTGGCTACAAGTCTCGGCTCCATGAGCATGGATGTAGGGCAATGTGTGTCCCTGATCATTATGGCAGTCTTGCAGGTCGACATAATGATGGGACACAGTCGGGGTTTAGAACTGGATGTGGCTTAGGATTATCACAAATGGCCTTGGGTGGCAAAAGAGAGGCATTTGTGGCTTTTGGACTACCTAATTGCTCCTCAGGGCCTGTTCGGTGACATCATCAGCTCAGTAATCATCAAATACGGTGAGGCTAACCAATTGGAGGTGATCAAGAAGCTCCTCCCCCACTACTACCAAGAATATGTGTCATCAGGTTGTACATCCTCTTTTTTTTAAATATACCTATAAATGCAGTATCAGAAGGCCAGGGTGTCAGCTCTTGTTTAACTGGTTTGTCACGATAGATCTAAAGTACAGATATTTTCACATTGAGATTTCACCAGAACACAAAGTTTTTCAGGTTCACCTTTGGAGGTAAAGCTTATCACTATCATGTGCTTCCTTTCAGACTAGCTTTATCACTGTGCACCTTCACAAAGTGTGTGAATGCACTTCCAGTCTGGAGAGATCCTCTATATAAGGCTCAGGGGTTAATCTTTCATCCATGGGCAGAAATTTGGAAACTGTGGGTCTGGCCCCTAAGGGGAGCCTTGATGCTGGTCTCTCAACTGAGGTTGTAAAAATGATTCTAAGTTCCAGAGCTTATTCTACCAGGACAATGTATGCCCAGAAGTGAAAGCTTTTTTGTCATGGTGTGTGGAACACCAAGTGACGCAGTTTACTGCCAATCTATTCAGTGCTGGAGTTTCTTCAAGAGTGCCTTTCTGCTGTGTTAGCCCCTGCTACCCTCAAGGTTTATGTTGATTATTATTTCTGCTAGCCATGAACCTGTTGATAGAGCCTCTACTGGGAGAAATACCTTGGTGTCTCATTTTCTGTGTGGTGCCAGATGGACAAAGCCTTTTTGTGGAATATGGGTCGCTTCTTGGCATCATATTAAACTCTTAGTGGGGTCTCCATTTGAGCCCCTAGAGTCAGCTTTAGATAAGGTTCTGACTCTTAAGGTAGCTCTGTTATTAGCACTGACATCACTTAAGAGGGAAGGGTCTACAGTGATCTTTTGTATCTACAGTGATCTATAGGTCACTTAGTGGTGCTTTAAGCCTTCTGTCCTCCACCACACAAAGCACAGGAACGGCTTTTACTTGTTGTGTCCTCTCAGACCTATGTCCCTGTTCAAACCAGTGGCGCAAGACCTCTTAGCTCTTAATCTGTTTTGGTGGTCGCAACCAAAGTAATGCGGTCACCAAACAGTGCTTATCTCACTGGATAACAGATGCTATTACCCTGATCAGTGAGGCCTGTAACCTAGTGTCACCCCTTAGTTTACCCCTAAGGCCTATTTTACCAGAAGTGTATCGCCATCCAAGACACTAGCGTCATCCAAGATGCCTAGGGGTGCACCTGCTTATGCTATAGCATAACACATTCATTAGATTTTACAGCCTAGACTTTAATTCCAACCCAGGTCCTCCTGGGCTGACAGTCTCTCTTTCTGCTCATGATGTTTTCTGTGCCAATGTTTCACAGCATCTGGGACTGAAACAGGGAATGAGATGCAACTGCGTCTGTTGCCACAGCTCAGTCATGCCTGCACGGTCTTGCTTCAGACTTAGAATCTGATTATGTATTTTGCAGGTGCCTTTTAAAAGTTACATGGCATGCAACACCACATCACGTGACCTTGACCGGTCTATAAATTATCTGATACATGCTAGACCTGTGCACACATGAATCATGTTGCCCATAGTGTCAATGCCATGACACAGCTTCTCGTTCCCGGTTTCTTGGAACCAGGTTAGATACGTCAGAAATGTTTTCTTAAATGTTAGTCTTCAAGGAGGAAAGTTCAGGAAACATTACCTCCGAAAATGTTATTGGCAAATTAAGGGCCAATCACACCAACAAGGATCTGCAGTGACAAAGCATACAAAAATCATTTAATATTCACGTTAGTTGGTGTTCTGTGGTGACTTGAGTGACAACAACTTTTGCCAAGGTGACAGAGTTGAGAAGTTCAACTTTATGCAACTTTTTGTGGTGACATAAGGCAACAACAAAACGCAGACAGTAGAGTTTCTAATGAAAACATGGGTTCATGGTTCTTTTCTAATAATACCTTAATTTTGAAGAGTTCAATATTGCGCATGCTGTTTGGCCACCTGCAATTGAGCAATTCTCAAGAACGGCTCTTTTCCATGGACTTAGAGTAATTTAAATACCTATTCTGTACTTTTTTCTGTCAGACTAGTGTATTATGACAGCAGCTAGCACATTGTTACAAGGCCTATTCAATTTCCTTTGCAGAATATTTCAATAGAACTCTTCAATTTCATTTTTTTGTTTTGACAGGGCATGTTATAACACCAGTGATGTTTTAACATTTTCACCTATTTTTTTTACATTGGAGAAACATCTATCACTAAAGGTATTCCCATATGAAAAAAACAAGGCTTAGGGCATAAACTCATAATGTTCTGAGAATAATCTTGACAGACCTTTGCCAAAACTTCAACAAAAATGAATAAAGATACAAAAATATTTCATGTCGTTGCTCACCGGTTTCAAACTTCTTTCTAGCCTAGAGTGAAGAATGTACAAGAAGTTCACTATGAGTATATTTCTTTAGAATTTTACAACTATCACAGTGACTGTAAGAAGTAATTCACAGTACTGAGTAATTCACAGAAACAGTTTTTAAAACACAAAAGTTTGAAACACACTCAACATTGACTAAAGAGCACAAAAGAACTCAGAAATACAAGGACTACATATAGAAAACCAAAAGAAAGACTAACGGGTTAATTAATGAACAACAGGTGAACTTAATGAGGCTAACAAGGGAAAACTAGGTCACACAGAAAAGAACCAAAAACACAAAATAAAACAGAAAACATGTTACAATGACAGTATTCTTATACCATTATACCATTAAACTTGTAATCATGTAATCGTGCTTCAGCTTTAATTTTATAATGTTACAACTCATTCTCATAAGTTTAACTATTCTCAAAACATGTCTTAATTCTTAATACCTTTTGAATGATTCATTTTTATGGTACTAAATTGCTGTTGTACTAAAGGCATGTGGCTGTCATGCTTAAAGTGCAGTTGCCTAACAAGCTGTTCCCAGTAATAGTAGCAGCATTTTTGTATTTGCTCATCTTGGCCTTGTTCTGTTTTTTTTCTGTGCATCCTAAACAGGCAGCCGTAGATGGCTGCTTTTATCTATTTTTGACCTGTTGTAGTTATTTTAAAAAGTTCTGCTAGCAACAAACTTTCAGAAGCAAACTGCTACGAGAATTTTAAAGGACAAATATAACAAATATTTTATTACTTATTTGCCTTCAAGTTGTTCCAAGCTCATATGACTTACTTTCCTCTCAGTGGAACACGCATACTTTTTCATCTAGAATTGGGATCTTTCAAACTTTAAAAAGGACACAGAAGCAGCATAAAACTATTACTAAAGTAGCCCATATGTCTCAATTTAAGAAAATATTCAACGTCTTAAAACTGGACTGAAGGAGGGAACGGAGATGTTACATCAACGAACTGACGTATTGGGTCTCGCTTGAGGTGCCTATCACCTTCTAGTAGAAAAAAATGCTCCTATGAACATTGGCCCGAGAGGAAAGAGCCAATGAGCATTGGGCAATGGAGTTGCGGGCCGAGTCACGCCTACCTGAGTATTTAAAGCCGGCCGCAGCTCGCTTTCATTCAGGTTTGTGCTGAGGAGCCGAGATATAACATCTCCGTTTCCTCCTTCAGGGAACAAGGATTACATAAGTAATCGAGACGTTCCCTTTTAGTCAGTCATGTTCAGCTTTACAACAATAAACTGACGTATGGGATACCTGTGGAAAACGCTTCAAGCCAGCCCACGTTACAGGCTAGGAATGCAAGTACGGGCAAGCAAGGCATGCCTCTGTACGACAGCTTTCCTGCCTCCGTAACCTACCCAGCGCTCCGCGCAGGCAAGCCATCACAGCCCAGCCGGGTGCGGAGCCTGGACACGGATAGGTTGATTGTTCCTGTCCCCCAGGAGAGGGCACCTCAGTGCACAGGTCTCCCTCTCTTGGTATAGGCATGAGAAACACTGGGGAAAACACCCATTCCAGGGAAAGGGCGCTGCAGAGACCACACCCTGCTAAAAGGAGGTAACGTATGGAGATGAGGTACAGACTGACAAGGCAGTACTACCTATGACACATACCTATGGAAATTGTCTCTGTGCAGGTACTACTAGTACTACCTACTGGGATGACTCACTGTCCACAGAGACTGGCAACAGTAAAGCGCCAAAGGAAAGGGACCAATAGGGAAACCGTACCGTTTACCAAGGGGGAATCACTACACATGGAGCACCTAGCACACCACAAGGGCTGAGTGTGGCATACACACAAGTACTGTGCCTGGCGTGAGGCTTCTCTGCTGAGCCTGCCTGCCGACGGGTGCTGCAGGAACGCCTAATTCCCCCTATCTCAGGGGAAGGCAATGCAAGCGAAAACATCGAGCTCATCGAGGTCCACTGGGGCCCCCCGAATCAAATCCAGATCAGCTGGACTGCCTGGGGATGGAGTCTCCACTCTATTGGGCTTGACAGCTGCCGTGAGAGTTGGCCGCACGGTTGAGCTCGCCCCGGAATGTAGGTGGCGCGAAGCAACCAGAGTTGCCACTGACTCCAAAGGAGGAGATGGCGGGCGAGTTGAGACATGCGACGTGAGCGTAGACCAGTGTGAGATGGGGGGACAGGGGGTGTGGAGGAGCACCGCCAGCACCCAACAGCTCTAATCCCAACGCTGCAGAGTGGGAGGTCCACAGGGAATGACCCAGCGGGGAGTCTCCACATTGACCCTGATGTCTCCCAAAGTGCTAACCAACTCCGCTTTTAAGTGCTTAGCCAGTGCAACAGAATGGGTAGCAGCAGAGGGGACTCGATTTCTCAAGGAAAGAGCTGTGATTGCAGCTTTGAGAAAGGCGTTCTTTCGAGAGCACAACCCAACCATGAACTTCTGAACTGCATGCTTCTCGTCCAGGCATGTGATGCAATAATCATGGCCAACAGACGAGGTCAGGAAGTGAAAACATCCAGAAACACACAGACAGAAAGACGTCCTTTAATAGACGCACATCGTCTGTAAGAGCTCATTAGAAAGAAAATTTGCTCTTTAGAGGAAATAAACTCTTTTAAAACCAGGTCTGCCGAACCGCTGATTGCGCCATCACTCGCAGTGGATTCTGGAAACCTCTAAAGGTGATAGTCGGATGAACGTGAGTAGCACACACTCGGCTCTGAAGCAAAAATTTCAATAAAAGCGAGCTGCGGCTGGCTTTATATACCTGCTTCCAGGTAGGCATGACTCGGCCCGCAACTCCTTTGCCCAATGCTCGTTGGCTCTTTCCTCTTGGGCCAATGTGACTGACTGAAAGGGAACTCAGTATTGCACCTGGCATCTAACCCTGCTTCTTTGACTTGATTGGCCACCACTCAGTTTCTGTAAACAGCTGACAAGCACTGTTAGACTGCTGAGGCAAGTCAAATGAGATTAATTATCTATATCAATTATCTTTATCAATTATCATCTTACAATAATTGCAAAACAGAAAAACAGTCTTTTTAGGCAATAATTTTATGACTTTTGCTTCACCACAGAAAAAATACAGAGGTCCCCACCTCAGGGACTTTAGTGTTGTGTATGTCCCTGATTAGTAGAGCTGTGGATCCCTTTTGTAATTATGTGTTGTGATATTATGCAGATATACAGACCTTTATTGGCAACTATGATAGGATTTATTTCACTATTGTGATTATTTAAACAATCCAAATATATCTCAAGAACATTACTCTGGGAAATAGACTTTTCCATCTCAGCAGTCTTCATAACAATGAGTTTTGATAGAGACTATATTTGAATGTTCTGAACCATCATCTCCTAATGTTGAATTTAAAGGGAAAAAAAACATCTGCTTCTTTAATGTTGTGTGTGAAAAGCTTGCAGACATCAAAGAAGCAACATAGCATGCAGCATCTTCTGTCTGATTCATCTCATGCAGACTTGCTTACTCTCTATCTGTGACAGTGACATCAAGCTAGTCTGCATAGTTTGAAGTTTAACCAAGATGAAATGACAGCTCAGTTTTTACCCCTGCATGTCTCTTGCAACAAGTGTCATGGTTTGAATCCAAACTGCTGCATAATATTATAAATTCCAGTTCACTACACATTTGGAACAAGGCTAAAGTGTCATTATGAACACTCAGTCTATTTAAGTCTGGTGTAAGCCATCTGTTTTTATTGTTCACCAGGTAAATACAACAAATGTTGCAGTTATGTGTCAAAGTTTAATACTTAAGGTAAGGGATTTGTTGAAGTTGTTCACATATTCTGCATTTATGAAAATGCATTTAGAATGCACAGGAAAAACAAATGCTAATTACATTACTTTTAATTAAAACAAACATCTTTAATTAAAACTAACATCTAATTGTAAAATTATAAAAATATTGTAAAATGTGTTAATACATGTACAGTATATAGTAACCTTAGGGTGTTTTCACACCTTTAAATTTATTGCTTTGCTCCGAAACCGGGGGTTAAGTCGTTACAATGTTGCAATTTCATCCTGGTTCGGTTCGCATTCACAAGGCAATATTTCCAAATGGACCAAACATCCTTAATACAAGTTACGTGCGAGTAAACTCTCCTTTAATTGGTCAGAGTGCATCTGTTTATTTTTCCATATTCCGCTCAAAGTTGTCATCCATCTGTCAGAATGGACGGACCTTCACAGGATTATTGCGGCTTTTTTGGTAACTGCTGTTATATTAGCTCATTATTTTGAGCAGGAATCAAAACTTAGGCAGGACAACATTCTTACCATGCACCTATTGCGGAGAAGAGCAATTAGAAGACATTTTAGGAAAAGACACGCTTTGGTTTTGAATGGCGTTGAGTGCTCACCAAAGTCGTCATCAAACAGCTATCATGTATGTTCATGGTTAATAAAACAATAAGACCCAAGGAAAAAATAATTGTTTGATTGTTTTGGTGCGGATCCGAGCACGATTGCGGTGTTCACATATGCCTAAACGAACCGAACCAAAGGGGAAAACGCACCATGTTCCAAAACAAATGCTCCAGGTTTCAAAACAAACGCTCAGGTGTGAAAACACCCTTAAAAATAGTGGCCTGGACCAGCATAATTATCCTTACTGGTCTGGGCTCATTCAACACTTGGATTGTTTCACCTAGAACAACATTCCTGTGGAGAAACCTTATCCCTGCACCTGACAGTTGGGCCTTTATTTCCCTAATCTATCTTTTCCCTAAAATCAGAGATAAATGATCTTCTAAATCTGATTTTAATGTTATTACAGGGTTAACAATGATGAAGGCTTGGAATTATGATATTCACTGATCTGTAGAACTGGATGTGTCTTAACCCTGGCATGAGAAATGAATTACACAGAGTGAATGCACAAGGTGTGACATGAGCCACTGAAGCTGAATACATTTGCATGCAGAATCATATCCATCAAGTAGGCCACACTGCTGCGTTTCCTTTCATTCAGTCCCGGTCGCCTGGGTAATGGACAATAATTGTGTTGCGCCTTTTGTCACAATGCCATAAAGCTCTGCAGCCAGTCAGGCAGAGCAGCTTTATTGAGGTCCTATCTGCACAAGAAACCGGACAGCTGAGGCAAAAATATTGTAGTCAAACTCAGTGGTAGAAAATGCTAATGTAACCCAAGCCTTTAGTTTCTGGGGCAATTAGAACATGTTTCATGTTCTTTTAACCGTCTCTAATGAGCAATTTTGCATTAATTATAATATGCTGTATATTGATCCCAACGCTGTCAAAGTATTATTTTCCTAATTTTCCCCCCCTAATGCTTTGCTCACCTGTGGGTATTCATCCGGAATGCCATACTGACCTTTTTACACTTAGATGCCCAGTAGTATTCAGGATTGGTAGTCCTTGTGAGATTTCAGAAGATAAAGTTGTGCTTTGCCATTGAGGAGCGCTGTCATTGTGCCCAGCCACTGTACCATGAAATAGAACTTGTAGAGCAATGAGAGAGCAGTGAAATTCAAGTGCAAGTTAGAATGGCTCTGCGGTGGTTCAAAATAGTTGAGAAGTAGATCAGTCTAACTTTGCTGAATGAGTGAGATAACAACTCTGAAAGCTATCATCATTCCCAAAAGTGTATCAAGAGACAGAATACATGCCCAGAATGAGAAATAAAACAACTTGGTATGCTTGGTTTGAAAATGTATTTGTTGTTGTTGTTTGAACAATAGACTATGCCAGTAGCTAAGAAAAAAAAACTATTCATATATACAATGCAAATAATCTATGCAAAAATGTTTCATCTGGGAAATGGCTCAGCATGCCCGCATTATTTATTTCAAATACAAACTATATTTAGGTATTTACATTTACTTCTATATTAAGTCATGGTTGCTCTGAAAAAAAACTGAAACAAACTGCGCTTTCCTGTAGCTCAGTGGTTAGAGCATGGCGTTAACAACGCCAAGGTCATGGGTTCGATCCCAGGGATTGCACATGTATAGTGATCAATGTGTAGTATAATGCAATGTAAGTCGCTTTGGATAAAAGCGTCTGCCAAATACCTAAATGTAAACTGAATGAAAATATAATGAATACCCTAATTATTATTACTTAAATAATAAATATACTTAGTAAAATTGTTTTTAAAATAAAAATATTTTTTAATAATAAACAGAAATGAACAATTGTCACATGCTTACACATGGCTTTATTGACACTAACGTTACCCCATGATGTCAGAAAACTTTATGCAGTTTTTATTTGAAGACTTAAACAGGAGAAAAAAACAGGGAAATAAGAAAATAGACAATTAGGACTTAACATTATTATCAAGCATGTTTTGTAAGTTAAACATTGAAATAACCACATTTCAATGAACATAATGAATTTTGTGATCACTTTATTTGTGCAAGTTTGCAATTCAAGGCACTGAATAGTTTATAACATTCCAGAGCTGCATCTTCTTACAATTATTTTTTTCCAGTTTAGGTGTAATTCTCACAGACCTCAAGTTTTATGCACGAGGAAAATTGAAAATAATCCATTAAATGTATGTGTATTTAGCAACTGGCTGCAGTGGGGTGGGTAAGGAATGGATGCTAGGGTGGTGTGGCAGTGGTTGCGCAGCTAATTTGCTACCATTGGACACATGCACTTGGTTTTTTTTTGCATCTTGCTTTTCTTTACGAGGCGATAAGACCAGATCAAGGAGTTTGAAATGAGCTTGATATGCAGAACAGATTCTCTCAGATTTTTTTATAATCCAGACCAATGAATTTGGCAAGGCAACAAAGAGCCTTTGAACTATCGGAAACTTGATCCTGATAGTTCCAGAAGCCAATAATTCACTATACAAGCACATTGGGTATAAACAAACCATGTTTATGCTTGTTGTAAACAAACTTGTATTTGAGGCAAAATATGTATTATTTTACTTTTTATTTGATGATGCCTTTTGTCTAATCTAACTATCTTCTACCATGTGACAGACAAATTTGAGTTTAATGGCGTATTAATTAATAGCAATATTAATTATGCTTATTAATAATGGACATGTGAAACAGTATGCTTCCACATTACTATGGAATTAGTCAAGAACAATGCACTGTAAGGATGCAATTCAGCACAAAAGCTTTTGTTAGATGTAACAGCACAATGTTCACCAGTCGGAAAAGAGTAGGTGATTTAGCTACAGGAAGCTGCTGACTTTTGTCTTTTGATTAGTGCACCAGATATCATTAATCCACAGGAACCCTGGTTGAGTTCTTATCAGTCATGTTACAGTCCATCTTTCAGCAATGAAAGGATGCAAAAATTTGTGCCCACATCCTGTCTGCTGCATTACCCAATGTAACTCCTAGCTGCCATTTTGTTAAATGAGAAATTTACTGCAAAGATACTAGAGGATTTTTAATACAGAATTATGATCATTGCTATATTTTGCTAGGACTAGGATTCATGTGTAAAAATTAGGCATAAAAATTCATTTATCTGAGAAAAAAATAAAATGATACATTAGATGTTCTCTTCCCCTTTAGTATGGGGAAAAGCTGACTCTGTGGGGAACTGAATACCCACTACACCTCACTGAAGGAAGTGCCTGCCTTACAAGCTGTGTAACACTAGCAGAGGTAAATGTATAAACAGCCAACCAGACCTTCAACCCAGGAGGACTCGAGTGCCTCGCACCACAAACATCATTTAAAGATGTCCCCTGGCCAAGGCCTTAAATGGTGCTCCACTCCTGGAGTAAGGTCTGATACCTAAAGATTGTTGTGGAAAATTTCTATTTCTGGAATGAGAGATTTGTCAGACACAATTTGTCTTTGTACCATTTTATTTCTTGCAAGGGAGATCAGTTATGAATAGGTAAAGCTTCTGAAGATGGGTTAAATATCTCAAAGTTGAGTGTTTGCAACAAGCTTATATATGGTACATTTAGGGTGTTTGCAGTTGTCATTGGCCATGCTCACCTGAGCATATATCTGCTATTTACCAGTCAGTATTAAATGTTCACAGTTTATCACCTTATATAGAAAGTTTTAATATACCAATCTCATTAGGTCTTAGCCCCCTCCACCCTCAAAACAGATTCTGCAGATGCTCAACAATGCAATCGTTTTCTCTACCTAGGGTAAGGTGCATATAGTTTGCATCATCAGCATATTTAAAAAATCATAGACAATGTAAATGCTATATTCATGAATACAAAAATTTCTTCCACAAGATGAAGTCCACCTCATAGGCCTAAGCGATAGCACCTGATACTATGAGCTGGGGCCCCCTCAGCAGCCAGACCAACAGTCTCCAGATCTCGGTCCATGGTTGCAGAATGGTCCCCTGCACCTGAGATAAAAGGTTTCTCCGAACAGGTAGCTCTCAAGAAGTGCCATCCCTGAGAAAGATTAGGTCTGAGAACCAGAGTGCACTCTGGTGAGCCAGAATGGAACCACAAATAACAGGCAAACTCAGTCCTGGTGAACTCTCTTTAGAACTCTGGTAGCAGAGCACTTGGGGAAAATGCATACAGATAAAGCCTTGCCCATGCCTGTACAATAGTGTACAGCCCCAATGGAACTGCTGGTGTGAGGGCAAACCAAAGGGGATATTGGGTCATCTTCTCTGAGGTGAAAATATCCATTTCTGCCCAGACAAACATCTGCTAAATGGACTCTCTATACCTGGATGGAGTCTCCACTCCCCAGGCCTCAGTCCCTGTCTGGACAGGATGTCTGCTCTCAGATTTTAATGCCCTGACATGTAAATGGCTCTCAGGAAGAGCAGTCTGGTCTCTGCCCATGGCAGAATCTGATGCACCAGTCTAAAACAAGGAAACAAACGCAACCAGCACTGATGATTTATATATGAGACCACTGCTGTTTTGTTCACGCGGACTAGAATGAGTTGGCATGCTGCGCTACTAAGTCTTGCAACTTTGCCATGACTAGCCAGTTGTCTATATAATTAAGTATTCGGATGCCCTGCATCCACGCACTTCGTGAAAGTGCAGGGTAAGAGTACCTGCTGTACAAACCTGCTTCTTCTGGCAAAGGGGAACCTGTTCTACAGCCCCTTTGTCCAGAATAGTACCAAGCACTTGGGCCAACAAAATTTTATTCTGCCCTCACTACTGTGTGCAGAACACTTACATGCTGTAAGCTTTCTCTATAGTTTTCACAATGCAGAAAATGTCTCATCACCTCAACCTGCATAGTGTCCTGAAATGGAGTGCCAGCAGGAGAAAAGTCATAACCCCAGTGAGTAATTAACTCCTTGAATGCCTCTGACTGCGTTTTAGCCCTACAGTACCAGACAATGACAGAATTACCTGTGTTGCCAAACAAGCCCTGAGGTGCAACTGGACCTTACAAGAGAAACGCCTTATCTTTGTCCCCAATGCTGGAGAGGTTGAGCCACAGATGTCTCCCTGTAGTCACCATTGAACGGTCGATAGCACAGGTCATCTGCTTGGTGGCATGGAGAGCAAGCTCTGTGGCCCTGCAGAGATCTTTAATCACCTCAACCCTAACCCCTCACCTACAGAACCCTCAGGTCTAGATCCTGAAGCAGCCCAGCCTGGTAAGTCAGCAGTATGGCAATCGTATGCATTGTTGCACCAGCCTGACCTGCTGCTATATACACCTTGCCCACCAAGCTAGATGTGACATGGCATGGCTTGTGGGGGTGAAGTGGGTTTCCTTTATGAAAAATTCATCGAGGGGGAGAGATAGCCTGCTAGCGTCTCTTCCACCCTCGCTATCTCTCTGTACCTATGATCATCTAACCCAACTACTGTGGTATAATTAGAAGTAGTCGGTGTAAAAACACGGGCAGAGTATGGATTCTTTTAGGATATTGAAAGCTCTGTGTGAAGATACGGGAAGAACAGGAGGCTTCATATGGGGAGGCTGCCCCCTGCTGGATGTAAGAAAATAGTCATCTAACTTAGAACGAACGACCTGCTGCTGCTGCTCATCTGGCCATCATGTTCACTACTGGTCAAAAGTTTAGGATCACTTATTCATCATTTATATTTTTATAATAAAATAGTAAACTCATTAACACTGATCAGATCACAAAGGTAGTTATGGGAATTATGTTGTGACTAAATAAAATTCCAAATAAACCAAACCATGTTAAATGTTAGCATATTTAATGTAGCCACACATTGTCAGACATTGTCTAGTAAATGTTCTCCTAGCATTTACCATATAGTTACATCATCCAGAGACATCATCCTGTAATGACTTTTAAACAGTAATAGAGTTCCCATCTATGCTAAGCACTTATTGGCTGCTTTATTTGGTTCAAATCATCTATTTTAAAAACATTTAAATAAAATTCTAACTTTTTAAATAACAGAAATCAGTATGTTGGCACAATTATATATTTGTCAACAATAATATTCAAGCAAACAACTTCAGATGTAAACCCTTTTAAGATCAAAAGAAACATTTTAGGCAAGTGAACTTACACTTTTAAACTGGTATTCCGTAAATCAAAGAGGATTTTCAACTCAAAATCTAAAACCACAACACTGAGGGAAAAACCTTTTTCGGAAAGCAAATAAAAGAACAATATCTTCTCATTTTTCAGGTCTGCCAATTTTATTTGTAAATTTAAAATAGTGGCATATCACCTGCTGCAGTATTCCAGTTGCTTATGACAACCTTCATCTATCTTGCTTTTGTGTTCATCTATCGTGTTGCTTTTCTCTGGCTTTTTCTCTGTATATATAAATATATATATTTATATATATTTATAATTTATATATTTGGCAATATAGTGTGTGTGTGTGTGTGTATATATATATATATATATATACACAGTACTGTGCAACAGTTTCAGGCAGGTGTTAAAAAAACGAAACAAAACAAAGAATGCTTTCGAAAATGGAAGTGTTAAACATTTATTTTCATAAATGAACAAAATGCAGGGAATGAACAAAAGAGAAATCTAAATCAAATCAATATTTGGTGTGACCACCATTTGCACACAGTTTTTGAAGGAACTCGGCTGGTAGGTTGTTCCAAACATCTTGAAGAACAAACCACAGATCTTCTGTGGATGTAGGCTTTCTCACATCCTTCTGTCTCTTCATGTAATCCCAGACACACTCGATGATGTTGAGATCAGGGCTCTGTGGGGGCCATGCCATCACTTCCAGTACTTCTTGTTCTTCTTTACGCTGAAGATAGTTCTTAATGACTTTGGCTGTATGTTTAGGGTCGTTGTCCTGCTGCAGAATAAATTCAGCCCCAAACGTTCAAGGAACCTCCACTATGCTTCACTGTTGCCTGCAGACACTCATTATTGTACCACTCTCCAGCCCTTTGACGAACAAACTGCCAACTTTCTGCAGTCAATCGCTACAGACCTTCAAAGTTCATGTAGCCTTCAGATTAGCTCAAGAACAGTGAATAGAGAGCTTCATGGAATGGGATTCCGTGGCCGCGGACTCTAGAGCAGTGGAGACGCGTTCTCTGGAGTGAAGAATCATGCTTCTCCATCTGGCAATCTGATGGACGAGTCTGCGTTTGGTGGTTGCCAGGAGAACGGTACTTGTCTGACGGCATTGTGCCAACTGTAAAGTTTGGTAGAGGGGGGATTATGGTATTATTATGGTGTGGGGTTGTTTTACAGGAGCTGGGCTTGGCCCCTTAGTTCCAGTAAAAGGAACTCTGAATGCATCAGCATACCAACATGACTGCGCACAAAGCAAGGTCCATAAAGACATGGATGAGTGAGTTTGGTGTGGAAGAACTTGACTGGCCTGCACAGAGTCCTGAGCTCAATCCGACAGAACACCTTTGGGATGAATTAGAGCGAAGACTGCAAGCCAGGCAGGACAAATGCGCTTCTGGAAGAATGGTCAACAATTACCATAACACACTCCTACACTATGTGGAAAGCCTTCCCAGAAGAGTTGAAGCTGTTGTAGCTGCAAAGGGTGGGCTGACTTCATATTAAACCCTATGGATTAACAATGGGATGTCACTTAAAGTCATATGCGTCTAAAGGCAGATGAGCGAATACTTTTGGTAATATAGTGTATAATATATATATATTGTGACGAGCGTCCCCGGGTTGATCAGCATCGCCCTGACAACCAACGCAAGGCACCTGCACTTACTCATCACGGGCTGATCGGTCACGGCTGCTTCTCATCAGCACGGGCGGATAAAAACCGCCACCGCGCCATACGAAGGTGAGCTACGTCTCAGACAGCGGACTAATGCTGATTTCTCTTTTCCTTTTTAGAAAGCAGCGAGTGACCGAAAGCCGAGTTAAGCACGAACGGACGCCCACTTTCCACGCCACAAGGAGCACAGAGAGCACGAGTCCCACAAGCCACGACAGCCACGCCCACTCTGCACATCGTCTCTCACTTACCTTTTTATTGTAATAAATCCACCCTCCGGGGTTTTTTCACTAGCCTGCCTTGTTGCGTGATTCTTCACCCGTGACAATATAAATATATATATAATATTATATTAACCAATGCCTATGGCATCTCAGACAGCTCTGTGCAACTTTACAATCATTTTTATGTTAAATAATTCACACTTAGAGAAATATTTGCAGTGTTTACACTACTCCACTGTTTGTCGTCAGGATGTGTGACGTAAGGCATTACTTTCTGAACATGGACGCATTGTGAAATAATGTATAGGCAGCACATTCAAATATTATTTTAAAAAATCCATGGTTTAGTCATATCCAGCCTGTTTTAGACAGCTTCATATTTATAGATTTAGTTTGTTTGGGGGAAAGCAAACTTCAGCTGCTCACACAGCTTGATTTAAGCGACAGAAAAACAGTGCAATTTTCTTTGAGCAACAGCTCTGCTGGAACCTCGGGAAAATACTGATTAGAATTTATTTGTGTCAAGTCATTGGCAATTAATCATTTGAAACATTTGAACAGCCACTTTGGAGCACATGGCTTTGTTTTTCCATAGCAGCTTATGAGAGACAACTAACAGCAAGAATGTCAAGAATAAAATATTAGGATTTATAGACCACGCAAAATGAAAGCAACCAAAGAGCAAATAATATTTCACCCATCGGGTGACTACACTACTGAGGAAATTATATGAACTCAGTAAAAACACTGGTTGTGGATGACTGAAGGTTAGTAATGCATCTCTTATACCTGACAGCAAGAATTGTATGGGTTTGAAGTCTATGTATAAATAAAATATTTTATTGTACAATCACTAATATTAAATATTTATAATTATTACAGATTCTGCACATTCTG
>JAZGTI010011973.1:0-16148 GCA_036877585.1 Botia kubotai | reverse complement strand
GTTTTTGCGAAAGGAGACTTGAGGTGGGGTGTGGGTGGGTTCGGGAGTGATTTGGATTTTAAGAGTGAGGAGGAAATGATCCGATGTGTGTAGTGAAGTGACCAGTGTGTCAGTAGTAGCGCAGTGTCTAGTGTAAATGAGATCGAGCTGGTTACCGGATTTATGCGTGGCTGAGGTTGGCACTCGGTTGAGGTCGAAGGAGGCGAGAAGGGTGTGAAAGTCAGAAGCTTGAGGCTTTTCAACGTGGATGTTGAAGTTACCAAGCAGCAGTAGCGGAGTGTCGTCATCAGGGAAGGATGACAGAAGAACATCCAGCTTGTCCAAGAAGTGAGCTAGTGGGCCTGGCGGGCGGTAGATGACAACCACATGACAATGAAAGGGATGGGTAATGGTAGTTGTGTAATATTTGCATACCATAATCTTGTGTTGTTCCTGTGTCTTCTTACAGTTTCCATCAGGGTCATTAAAACACCACCACTTTTTTTGTTTCGTTTAACAGCAGTGGTTAGTTTGTTTGAGAACTGAAGAGATTACTACAGACAAATCTGTGTCATCGATTTACCCTCTTATCACAATTCCATTTCAGTTATTTGTGAAATTGTGACGTAAAGTTAATATTTTTATGAAGGGAAAGTGTCTGCATAACCAGATGAAAACCAATGCACATACATTACTATGTTACTTTCAGATCCATATGTCCAGCTGGATCATAACAAACGTTTTGAATAGTTTCAGTAAATGTTCAATTTCTTGCATAGACCGCCTAATTGTTTTGTTCACGCTCCTTGTTGTTCGTGCTCTCGTCAGCATTGTCCCCGTTTATTGTTAACATTTACTGTTCATTGTATGTTTAAAGTTAAGTCTGCCTTTGGTTGTTTTGAACCTAGTAGTGCCATCGATTTTTTTTCTGTTTGATTTGTGCTTTAAGTTTATTATCGTTTATTTATATTTTGTATTGAATTTCCATTTGCTTTTGTTTCTCGTTTCGCCCCCTTGTGGGGTGTTCTGTTTGTTTATAATAGTGTTTTTTGTGAATCGCTGTCTGCGATTGGGTTCTTCCTCCTGCATTTCCTCACACTGTCACCCTGTTGGCTTGCTTACTTGGAGACTCGTGATTTAGCTTGGCTTAGGGTTTTGTAAATTGTTAATATTGCTTTTAATATAATGATCTAACTACAGTCTTAAAGACTTCACTATTTTTTTCTCTCATTTTCTTCATTATACAATATTTAGATATTTTATGGTATTATTGCAAATAATTTATATGTATTCTGTTTCTAAAGTTTAAAAATGTATCCTCTTTCTAAGAAGAAGATTTCCATGTAAGCTGGAATGGCATATCTTGCCTAATATGATGTTATCTATCCTGTATGGCATATCCTGTTATATATCATGTTAATTGACTGATAGTTGCGTCTCAAAAAAGCACATACCATTTTAGCATTTTAACACTTGGTTATATTACCTTTTTATAAACCACTGAGATAGGTATGAGCCTTTGCATGAAATCACTTCATAATGAACTATAAAATCTGCAATAAATACCATGCATTTTGTATTCTATGTGTAATATTTCACAATTTTTAATTTTAGTTTTTTGTATTACATGTAAAGCTGCTCTGAACAACAAAGCAACATTGAAAAAAGGTGCTGTATAAATAAAATTTAATTTAATTTAAACAGATTGTAAAGAGCATGTCAATTTAAAAATGCTAATTTAATAAACATTTAGAGGAGCTTTCCAGTGAGTTGTTGGAAAACTACTCACTCATTATACCAGGTCAATGGAAGTCATTTAGGTAAAGGTGAAACGTAAATGACCTTACAGGAGTTAAGAGCTAATTACAAATCAGAAGGCAGCCGTGTCTATATTAAGTCACTTTATAGCCTTTTATAGCATTGTGTCATGCCTACTGTCACTGGTGTCTGTGTGGGTGTGTGTACACTCACTGCATCTCTAGACACTCGTAGTCTTGTTCGTGCTTTAAAATCTCAATTATGTATAGACAAAAAATATTCTCAGTTGGCTCTATTCCTTCCTGGAAGTTTCTAGTCTGCCTAATAAGAACTTGATTAGCTAGTCCAGGTGTTTAATTTGGGTTGGAGCTAAACTCTGTAGGACACTGGCCCTCCAAGAGCAGGACTGTTAGCACCTTCTCTAATCAATATGAATAATGCATTTAAGTTTATGTTAAACATTAATTACATTTGAGCCCCCACCCTTTATTGGTACAGTAATAGATTTTGAGCGATATATTGAGCAATATATTAA
Source organism: Botia kubotai (assembly GCA_036877585.1). Lineage (NCBI taxonomy): Eukaryota > Metazoa > Chordata > Actinopteri > Cypriniformes > Botiidae > Botia > Botia kubotai. The sequence continues at coordinate 13,876 of JAZGTI010011973.1, read as the reverse complement.
GCAGTGTCACAAAAAACTCTCCCCTCACAGCAGCACGGTCTTGATCCTCCCAAATGACTCTTGATAAAAAGAGCCTGAGTGAAGAGGGGAGTGAAATCACCATTGTCATAAAATTCAAAGCATCTTCCATTCTTTACCATGAATCCACCATAGTGTGCTTCAGGTACAGAAACAGAGTAGGTACTTGGAACCATGGAAATGGCCCACTACAACCCAATGGCAGACCCGTAATAGTTTGCATTCCTTCCTAGAAAATATCATTGGCCAGATTTTGCCCCAGATGTTATACCCACTTGGAAATATTATACATGCTGTTCATTGGTTTAGTTTAGTTCATCAGTATCAGTTCCTATATATACCACCATTCAAAAGAATCTGTGACCAAACATCTCCCACTGTTGGTGAACCTGAGAGGTGGACAACTGAACATCCCTCACATGCAACATGAAAACCCCCGCAGAGGCTCTCATAACTGGGTATGTTCTGCACAATCTGCAGGATCAGGACAAAGGCCAGACAAATGTCATCCAGACAATGGCCTCCTCGCTACTGCTGTCAGACGTTCTCACATCCAACATGAAGAAGCTTCACCTCCCCCGAGCCATCCACATTCCCAATGACAACCTGCCTCACTAACACACATGCACCCTGCACACTACACACTATCACGACTGTCAGCATATCATATGCTTCTGTTTTTGCTTTCTGTGTATTTTTTATATCCCCCACACATTATATTTCTGTATTCATCATCTTTTACAGCCTTTATTTGAAAATCTAAATGTCAGTATTGTATATTAGTATTATTTATATATGAAGCCTACCTCATAGCTAGATTTCACGTTACAGCTATTGTTATAAATCTTTCTGTGGTCATAATAGCACAGTTATTTACTTTAGTTTTTGGCTGTTGAGCAAATACAAGGGCAGTTAATTCAGCCCTTAAATGTTCAGATTCAAAAAAAGGAAATTCTCTTTGTACCTTTTATGTTATAATTTTAACTTGCATAATCTCTGTAATTTCAGTCAGTTCACTAATATAATGTCTGACATTTGTTAATAATGCACAAGACTATACAATTGACTCTTTCTAAGGGTTAAAACGATAACAGCATCAATATTTCAAGGTTCTGTTTTGTATGCAGGAGATGCTCCTGTTTTCAACAACTCAGGCTGCATTCCACCTCAATTAATCACAATACCAGAATTGCCTAAATATTTCCTGTCTCAAAAATCATATTGCTTTTATTTTTTACACGAATGTGGAGGCTTCATGCAGGGTTATGACCTTGATTCTGCCCATTATACATTCAACCTTGAACACCAAGAAACACCCACTCAGACATGAAGTGACTAATGGCAGGAAGACACAAACACACGTTCAAATACATGCATAGGACAACGGCTTCCCAGGGTTACAACATTCAGAGCCGTAGCTGTCAACCCTCGGCCTTGCCTGCAGTGATTTGTTAGTGGCATGCTTGACAAAGCAATGAAGTGTGGCAACATATGGCAGCCCATCATAAATCCTGAAAAAAGGTTTTTAATATAAGAGTCTGCCCTCCAGAGCTCTACTGACTTAAATCAGAAAATCTGCTGGAGTTACTCTCATAGACCACTGAGAGAGGCATGAGCCTTTGCATGCAATGACAGGTATTTCTGATGCAGTCTATTTCTTCAAATAGTCCAAATGTGTTGTAGTTATCATCAGTTCAGTCAACTCTCAGTCAACTATATACATAAACCAATTATAATCGGAGTATCACTAATTAGTTTTACTAATATCGTCTTATAATGAACAATAAAAAAATGCAATCATTCTGTGTTAAACATTTCATAAGTTTCCTGTTTTCTGTGATTTTATTTTCTTTATATGTAAGGCTGCTTTCAAACAATGCAACATTGTACAAAGTGCTATATAAATACAACTGAATTGGATTACTCTGAACATGCAAATATGCTTGATTGTTTTCTCTGATTGATGTATTTGACTAAACATCAGGTGTTATTTTACCTTTTACATAGGCATGTTCTTCATTTTGGAAAGGTTACTTTGAGTTCTGTGGCATGAATTTGTAGTGCTTTGGATGAGGTCTAATAATTAATTCATTTAGCACATGCTTTTATTCAAAGCTGTTTGCTAGTAGGAAGTTTAAACTACACTGAACGATACTTTGAGCCTTGGACATGTTAATTGAGTAGCACTTTTTTAAACATTTAAAAAGCAGCTTCATCTTTGCAACAAAAGAAGCATTTTGTCTTAGTTAACAGTAGCTGTGTTTACTTTGTGCTGGACTAGCAGCTGTTTGCTCATAGAAAGTTTGAACTACCCTGCACTTCCTAAGGTAAGCTTTGTTAATTAGCTGCTAGTGTTTAACCATACCCTAACACTTACCCTAACGCTAACCCTAAAACTTTTAGACACTTTGTGCCTTGTACTTGTTTCTTGAGTAGGTGGGCTCAGCTGTGATGAAATCGATGAGCCCCTTTTTGGTTAGCACTCAAAACTGGAGCGGCAGCAGTAGCAGCACACCATGTATAAAGCTCTCCTCATGTAAAGACTTATGAGTGTAAACACCTGTGACTCTACCTGCGCAACTCTACTGAGTAGGGACACCAACAGGACATTGTACACCATAATAAGTTATTATTATTCTTAGTTATTGGTTTCCTACAGGGCGTAGATGGAGGACAGGTTTGCTGGTGTCTAACACCTGGAAAATCACTCCACTGCCTTCACTCTGCAATAATATATCATTTGAATGTCATACAATTCTTGTCACTAATCCAGCAGGGAATTCACCACTGTTTTCATTGTCAGAGTGTACATTTCCCCCAGCGCTAATGCTAAGGAGGCATTATGTGAACTCTACAGGACTATTCGCGAGCTGCAGAATGCTCACCCATCAGACTTTTTATTATTTATAAGTCGGTGCCCCACAATTATCAACACTTTGTGAAGAGAGGGCCGAATGTGCTGGATCTTGTTTACACAAATATCAGCGGTGCTTATTATGCAGAGCCCTGCCCCCACCTCGGCTACTCAGACCACATCTCTGTTCCATTCTCTAATTCCAGCATACAGACCGCTCATTAGGCACTCTAAACCAGTTTAATACACTGCATCAGTGACTGGCTACATTAGCAAGTGTATTGATGATGTGACTGTCTCCAAGACTATCACAACACACTCCAACCAGAAACTATGGATAACTTTCTAGGGGTGCATACAATGCTGAACTCCAGAGACTCCGCCTTTAAGAGTTAGGGACAAGGCGGCCTTAAGAACAACAAGGGCCGAACTGTCCCAGGCCATTAGAGAGACAAAGCACCCACATGCACAGAAAATCTACAGCCACTTCCAGCACAGTGGCGACACCCGGCGCATGTGGCAGAGCATCTAGGCACAAATTACACCTGCTTGTAACATTGATGCCTCTCATCTAAATGCACTAAATGACTTCTACACCTTGTTTGAGGTGTAGAATGACGTGACAGTGAAGAAGTGACCAGGTACTTTGTCTTACCACAGTTGATGTGAGGAAAACTCTATGCAAAGTCAAGCCATGGAAGACTGCTGGGCCAGACAACATTCCTGGCGAAGTTGTCAGAGAATGTGAAGACCAGCTAGCAGATGTCTTCACCGACATCTTCAACATCTCCCTGAACAGCATGTTTTTCCAATATGCCTCAAGACCACCACCATCATCCCCATGCCGAAGAAGTCTACAGTGTCAGGCCTGAATAACTACCGTCCCATGGCACTTACACCCACCCTTTGAAGTGCTACGAAAGGCTCATCATGAGCCATATCAAAACCCTACTGCCACCTTCATTGGACTCTATGCAGTTTGTGCACTGTTCAAACTGCTCCATTGTGCACTGTTCAAACTTGTCCAGGTGTGTGGGCCTCACACACCTGGACAAGAAGAATACAGTACGTACAAATGCTTTTCATTGACTTCACGTCAGCATTCAACACTATCATTCCTTAGCACCTGATTGGAAAGCTGAGCCTGCTCGAATACCTCCCTCTGCAACTGGATCCTGGACTTCCTGACTGGGACCTGGGACTGCCCTCCATCAGTCCGGACTGGGAACAGCATTTCAAAGACCACCATACTGACCACTGGCGCCCCTCAGAGCTGTGTGCTTAATCCACTGCTGTTCACTCTGAGATCAACAAAAGCACCAAATTCCTTGGTGTTAACCTGGCAGAGAATCTCATCTGGTCCCTCAGCTGGTTCAGCTCATATCTCACAGAGACATTATTCAAGGTATCACTGAGAGGAGTCAATGTCAGCTGACCACTGAGGTTCCCCGGGGATAGGTTCTCGCTACTCTCCTCCTCTCAGTATACACAGCTTCTCTGGGTTCAGTCATTAAAACACATGCCTTCTCACACCATTATTACACAGATGACACAAAGCTTTACTTATCATTCCAACTTGATGACCCACCATTCTGCTCAGATTTCTTCTTACCTTTTAGACATCTCAGCCTGGATGAAGAAATGACATCTTCATCTTAACCTCAGTAAGATTATCTCACTAGGACTCCCGTTAATCCCACCAAACCCATTAATAAAACACAATTTCACAGTTCAGCTTTGATCATTAACTCTTTTACCTACTCTGACCACTAGAACTATGGGGTAGTGTTTGATGACCAGCTGAAATTCACTACTCGCACTGCAACAAACTCTTAGTCATGCAAGTACGTGCTCTACAACAACAGGAAAATCTGATGTTTAACCTTGTTTCATGTTAAAAAATTATTATTGGTTCTTAGGGTAAAATGTTAAATGCTCTTTCTCTTTTTTCTTTTGATAAAAGCGTCTCCTAAATAAATAACTGTAATCATCAAATCTATTGGTCTGGTCATATTGACAATGTCCATCCTATCAGTGAAGTATTTAAGTCATAAATATCTACAAATAAATGTGGAGTTTTTACAAAAATAAATAAATTCACAAATAAATAAATAAAAACTGCTGACTGGGGCCTTTGCACTAAGACAGTCACAGTATTGTCTTGTACGCCCACATTTAGCATGCATCTTATTAATTATATAGTATTAATAATTCATATTGTTAACACTATCTAAAACAAACTCTTTAGCCTAGAATACAAAAGTTTATGGATCTTTGTCTATTAATTGGTTTGTTTGTTAATCTGCTTCAATTTATTTGAAAATATGATATAATTTGGCAAGAAGAATGTTAGGAATTCTTCTTCAGAATTCCACTGAGAATAAAACGCCCTGGAATAGAACATGGATGTTTGGTTTAATTCCGATATGGATGCTGAAGTACTCACATGAAGTTGACGCAGCCTGTACCAGGCGGCGGAGCGATCCAGATGAAACTGAGACTTGTGGATGGTAGATGACTAACATGTGAAGCCACAACACTGCACACAAACTGAGTCCCAAATTGTCTATCTGACATGACCCCTGCGAAAGAGACACAGGACGAATACAGTAAGAACAAAGATATTTGAAGTACAGCAGAAGTACTGAGAAATACTGCAATAAAGCTTTGTGTGGCAATGATATTTTTCATTTGCTATCTACAAAAAGTGAAGTCAATATCCCAGAGTTGAATGTGGTTTGAAACTGAAATTCAGCTGAGCAGAGAACCATAAACACACACACACTTGTTTTAATTCCTTATGGGGACTTCCATAGACATAATGACTTTTATACTGTACAAACTGTATATTCTATCCCCTAACCCTAACCCTAAACCCAACCCTCACAGAAACCTTTTTACATAAAAAAAACTATTTAGTATGTTTTATAATCAGTTTCCCTCGTAGGGACCGCTGGCTTGTCCCCACAATGTAGATGTGTGTGACTTTTACCATCCTCGTGGGGACATGTGGTCCCCACAGTGGTAGAAAGACAAGCACACACACACACACACACATTTGGCAGACACTTTTATCCATAGCGATGTACAGTACGTTTAAGTTATACATTTTGTTAGTATATGCACTCCGTGGGAATCAAACCCCTGACCTTTGCGCTGCTAACGCAATGCTCCAGCTACAGGATAACGCACACACGCAGCATCTTTTATCGTCATTTTATCACACAGAGATGCTTCTTAAACAGCATTGATGTAGCTATATGAACTATATTGCCCTAAAGATTTTTAGATTTTATCTAAAGATGTAGTCAGTTTTAAGTGAGGTTTAGGGTTAGGATACAGAAGCTGTCATCCAAGGGGGAGGGAATCAAAATGCAATGAAACTGTTTAATAAATCCAACAGCATCAAGTATACGTCAAACAACAACTGAGTTAGAACGCTGGGGTATAAATTAATAAAGGTATAACAAGGTGTAACAAGACACAGGTGAGAACAATCAAGACGAGGCAACAGGGACAGAACTAAATGACACAAAGAAAAAAATTGCAGCTGGATGTAAAGTAAGAAACATTACATATTCTGCCTCCTGCAGAAGGCAGCTTGAAAACTGCGCCCAAGCATAGAATGCCAACCACAGAAACTACAAAGAAAATTCAAGTTCTAATTTGCTGGGTCCATTTTTAGGGTGGACCTACAAGGCCATGAATGGTTTAGCTCCTCAACACCTGAGCGAGCTCCTCTCTTATTACAGTTCTTCACGTTCAATGTGATCTGAAAATTCTGACCATTTGATCAATCAAGTGCAGGTGGTAGATCCTTTTCATATTTTCATACACTATGTCAATGTAAATCTAGATTAATGCATGTATTACTTATTGTTAGACTGCATTGGGTAAACCGAAACCAGGGACACTTCCCATAAGAACAGATACTGGCTCCACACTAAATCTGTCTGTCTGTCTGTCTTTTATTTCCCCAAGGTCCTGTAGTCAGCTGGATCCAGACTTTATTCAGACCAGATGGTGGGGATATAGGATGGGATGACCCTTGAGATAGATCAGTGAGAATATGATGAACTTCATTTTATTTACTTACACACTTCAAGCCTAGTTAGACTCTATATTTTTGTTCCCTGACCAGTCACAGAAGAGTAATGTTATAGCTGCAATTAGTAACATTATGTTTTGTCCCCACATTTGTTTGTAACATTCCTCAGTGCTTGACATATTGTCACAAAATTGGACCCGACAGTTTTAAGTCAATGTATAATTATAGTTAGGGTTAGGTTTTTTATTAGTATTATTAGCTATTCATTTATATCCAAGAAATTTGCAAATTGCAGCTTTAATGTGCCAGAGCAGAATTGTCTGAATACATTACCCTTTCTTAGCCCACTGAGAGAGGTATGAGCCTTCACAGGCATTTCTAATGCATGTTCATTTATTCAAATGGTCCAAATTGTGGACGTTTTCATCAGTCCAGTCAATTCTTTATTCATAACCAACTACAAACCTTGTATCCCTAATTAATTTTATGAATATACATCTCATAATGAGCTATTACATTTGCAAAATTACCATGTATTCTGTTTTTTCATGTTGTACATGTTTTACTTCTGTTTTCTGTGTTTTATTTTTCATTATATGTAAAGCTGCTTTGAGGCAATGCAACATTGTAAAATGTGCTATATAAAAAATTGAATTGAACAAAACCTCTCAGGTTACATATGTAAACCTGTTCCCTGAGATGGTTAACGAGAAGCGTTGTGGAGATGCAATGCAGCATCTTGTTTCCCATCTCAGGGAACAGGGTTACATACGTAACCCAAGATGTTCCCTTTTGAGGGACCTCGACACTGCATCGGCTTGACGCTATACCACAGTAAGGGAAGGCCTGCCTCAGATGCTGTGAAACATTGGCAGAGCATAGGAACAGATTTAGACTTGTCAACCCAGGAGGACCTGAGCGTCTGGACTTGAGTTCAATCAAACGATGGAGAACAGAAGTCTTGAAGTACCACTGGTTGACGAGCTGCAGTGATGACCTTTGGCTCAAATGGAGCCAAAGATAAACCCCTTAGAACAATAGTAAGGTCCCAAGAAGGGACTGGCATGTGACAGACAGGCCTTAGCCATCTGGCACCACACAGAAAATGAGACGCCAAAGGGTGTCTTCCAATAGAGGCTCCATTGACAGGTTCATGGCCAGCAGACACAGCGGCCACATAAACCTGGCCGTTGGAGGGAGCCAACCCTGCAGAGAGGTGCTCTTAAAGGAACTCCAGCACTGAGCCAACAGGGCAGTAAACTGGGTCAACATGGTGTCGCCCACACCATGACACAAAGAGCTGCCACTTCAGAGCATACAATCTCTTATTAGAAGGGGCTCTAGAACTCAGAATGGTCTCAACAACCTCAGTTGAGAGACCAGGATTCTAGAGCTGGCTTCCCTCAGGGGCCAGACCCACAGTTTCCAGATCTCTGGCCAGGGGTGAAAGATCGACTCCTGAGCCTGGGATAGTAGGTCCCTCTGGACTGGGAGCTCCCAAGGAGTCCTGTCCAGGAGAGACACTATGTCTAAGAACCAGACCCGGGTTGGCCAGAACGGCGCTACTAGAAGCAGCTGTACTCGGTACTCTGAGGCGTCCATCGTATAAATCCTGCAACGGCATAACGCTCTTAGAGTGGGACCCAAGGTAAGAAACCGGGTTCAGAGCGACACGTAACCCTTACCACCTTTAGTGGGCAGATTTTGGCATGAAATCCATTCATAGGCATGTGAATGTAGTAGACTGTAAACACAAGCAAAACAATTTCACATTTCGGAGCGTTCCAAAGTTCATGTCTGGTGAAGTCTGACCTGCAAATTCATAACACGTGAATAATTGACCAGTACAAGATCGATACGTCAGATTGATAAAACAGTAGTATTGCACAAACCCATTTGTACAAAATCTTAAAAAGCTTAAAAATAACAAAAACAACAATAACAATGCAATCATGTCTGAATATATGATGTGTGAATTAAAAAATACCAATGCTTTGGCGTGTGAAATCCAATCGCTGTTGTATTTTAAGGGGTCTCCGTATAATTTTTGATTGCCAAAAGTGTGAAAGTGTGACCGTGGCATTACCACACCATTTAATTTGACAAAGTGACATGTATGAGCAGTAATTTAGCATTTAATATTATGTTACTTGTGGGTAATTCATTATAATGAGTGTGGGCAGTTTGCTTCACTGTTCACATTTAAACAATATTCAGCCAGAGTTTCTTCTATGTCTAAGAAGTATGAACAACATTTACATTTATTAATTTAGCAGACACTTTTACCTAACTTACAAACCAACTTACAAAGAGAGAGAGCGTTTAACATTTTGCCCTAAGAACCAACAAGCCTAGTCTAAAAAGCGACATTTACAACTAGGAATAGTTCTGATGCAAGCGACAGGGAAGAGTAGAGGAAGATATATATTTTTTCATATGTGAAACAAGGTTGCAACAGAGCATTAGGGATTAGTCAGGTGTCTGCGAAAAAGGTGTGTTTTAAGTTGTTTCTTGAAGGTTGTGATGGTCTCATCAGATCAAGTGGAGGCTGGGAGCATATTTCACAAGTACGGAACAGAATAGGTGAATGTCTTAAAAAGCGATCTGGTACCTCATTGTGAGGAAACAATCAGATGTTGCTTGTTTCCAGAATGTAATTGGCGGGAGGGGACGTATATGTGAAGGAATAAGTTGAGGTAGGATGGTGAAGTTCCTGCGACTGCTCTGAAGGCCAGGGTCAGAGATTTAAATTGATTGTGGGTGGCTAAGGGTAGCCAGTGATGTGAGATCAGGATGGGTATAACATGGGCTCTCTTCGTTTAATTAAAGACCAGACATGCTGCAGCATTCTGGATCATTTGCAGTGATTTGGTTGCATTGACTGGAAGACCAGGCAGAAGGGCATTGCAGTAGTGTACAAGCCTTAATATTATGAGTGCTTGGACTAGGAGCTGCTTTACGTGCTTGGACAGGAAAGGTCAGATTTTCCAGATGTTGTAGAGCACGTACCAGCATGACCGATGTAATGCAATGCAACCAATGTAATTACCTGCATGTTGCAATTTCAGTGGTGAATTTCAGCTAGTCTTCAAACAGCACCCAAGGTGGACTGAGTAGGTGTAAGAGTTGATGATACAAGTTGAACTGTGAACTTGAACTGTTGTTGTGTTTAATTGATGGGTTGGCCAGGATTACTTGGAGTTCTGTCTTACTGAGGTTGAGCTGAAGATGTCTTTTCTTCATTCAGGCTGAGATGTCTAAAAGGTAAGCAGAGATCCAAGCAGAGATGATGGGGTCATCCAGATGGAATGATAAGCTGTGTGTCTTTTGCATAGCAATGGTGTGAGAAGCCACATGGTTTAATAACTGAGCCCAGAGAAGCTGTGCATATTGAGAAGAGTAGAAGAGCAAGAACTGATCCCTAAGGAATCCCAGTGGTCAGCTGTGACATTGACTCCTCTCCATGATACTTTGAAAGATCGGTCTGATACTTTGAAGAGTCTGTAAAAACAAGCATCAATTTCATTCAAATCCCAAATGTTTCTGTAATAACAACACCAAGAAAAGAAGCAGAGTAAAGAAAAGACAAAATAATAGAGTAGATACACTTGGACATTTTAGAGGAATATATTACAGATTTTTGTAGAACAAGAAGTAATTTTTATTTATTATATTTAAATAAATAAATATATATTTTAATAAATATTATTTTTTTATTTATTATAAAAGTTTTATTTCCCTTTTTATGTTATAAGTAAACTTGTCTTGAGCCCACACACACCTCAGTTGAGAGAAACATTTCTGTCATTGAGACACACAGGCAATATTTTAAATATATTTTCAGATCATTTTGCTTCATTCTGTAGCTTACTGCAAATGGCCTGTAAAATGACAAGAAGAGGGACTGGCGCTGAGCAGATGGACACAGACTGGCACAAACACCAGTGATCATTAAAATGCAGATTTATAATTTCCGCTTGACACATATTAGTACCATATAACTGTGCTGATATAACTCTATAACCATATAACTCTGTCATGATAATTAATCTGATTTCACTACTGCTAGCTAAGTTTAAACAATGTTTTCATTAATGTATATAGTAACATTTCTTATTAAAGTCTCTTTTAAGCATGATATAATGCTGAGTAGATCAGTAGTGGCTGTTCCTTACAAAATGTAATACAAATTACAAATATCAAATAGTACATTTTACAGTTTAATAGTAAACTTGTAGGACAACAGGTCATCTATCAATCAAGTTTCAGTTCAGGAAAACTTTATTCTTTCTCTTGGAGGACAATTCTGTCTGAAACCTCTACCACCCACGTGGCCACTTCTCTCTCTCTCTCTCTCTCTTTCTGTCTCTCTCTGACTCTCTCTCTCTCAGCATATCGTTTTCACTCTATCAGTTGTGTTTTCTCATTCAGGCCAGATTGAAACAGCAGGGTATGAATATTTATTAATCAAACATACAGTATGTGAATAATTGAGTGAGTGAGCTGCTTTAAATCTGGCCTCATCAGACTGTTTTATCATCCAATCAGATCAACTATCAGAAGCTTGTTCATGTGTTTGTTAGAACTCAGCCAGTCTATGACATCATTAATACCACATCATGTGGAAGTACTGAGTGTGGCCAAAAACTGTTTTGTTCCCCTGAGAAACTGACCCAGGGTCAACTTGGAACCAGGGTCAGCTTAGAAACTAGAGGTCCAAAAGCATCTCCATCATTTGGCAACACTTTCCCACGTTACTATTGGTCCATTTCATAATATGGCAATAATTGTATGCTGCCATTGTCATGCCGATGACAGAAGTACTCTTTGTGTTGCCAGGAAGAAGCTGTGTGCCCAATTCTGAGACACAGGGTGTCTACGGCCGAGGGGAGGGGAAGAACTGACACAATGAAATGGAAATTATTGGCCAGAAGACAATTCTTGCCACCTAGGGGATGTGTGTTTGTGTATGCGTTTGGAGTTTATAAACACATTTATTCAATGCAGTATATAGTGCACTTGGCTGCTGCAGATGTAATTTATGTTCATATGTTTTTTTAATTGTGGATTTGCAGATTTGAACAATTAAACATACAATGTTTGTTACATACAAAGTCACAATGTGACTTTGGTGCCAGACCTTTTAGTATTTTCAGTAATCATGTCAAGGCAATACCAAAGTCTGCATTTTATCTCATATATGGCAATTATCTCATATTATCTCATATATGGCAAGAATGCAGGAATTAGATGTTTTGCTTCTATTCATGTCTTAAGAAAACTTGTTCATGCTTTTATCACCAGCAGGTGGCCTATTGTAACGGAGTTTTCAACGGCCTTCCAAAAAAGGCCGTTAGACAACTGCTGCTCAGACAGAACACTGCTGCCAGGACTAAAACCACAAAATCTGAGCACATCACACCTGTCTTCGTGTCTTTACACTGGCATCCAGTTACATTTAGGATTGACTGTAAAGTATTACTGCTTGTTTATAAATCATACAACACCCTAGGACTTCAATACATTGCAGATATGCTCAATGAATATAAACAGACAACTCAGATTATTAGGATCATGTTAGTTATTAAAACACCAAGGTTTTTCAAACCCACTTAAAAGAAGGGCAGTACGCTTTTAGCTATTATGCTACATATAGCTGGAAGCAGCTTCCAGAAGAGATGGGCTCCAACAGTAGCCACATTTAAATCTAGACTCAAAACACATGTGTTTGGCTGTGCATTTACTGAAGAACCCATTGTGCTAAGTCCCACTGATTGCACTGTATTTTACTTTTTGTATGGATCCGGCATCTTAAAATGACTACAGATGATCTAACAATGTGTAGAGAGGATGCAGACAACATGTTGAGAGGACGCTGACTTGGCAGACCTCGGCTCATATACATACACAATATTAGTTAACAGCATACTCTGATCTAACTAACATTTGCAAGTCTTGGGATTCTTAATGTTTTGGTTTTTTTTCTGCCCCCTCGTGGGAGTTTTTTATAAATACGTTTTTGTGATAAGCTGTTCTGCGACTGGGTTCTTCTCTCACCGTTCTTGACAGTGCCTGTTGTAATCATTTTGAGTGTTTTAATTTATGTAAAGCACTTTGAATTACTGTTGCGTGCTATAATGTGCTATATAAATAAGATTGATTAGGCAAGGCAAGGCAGATTAAGGGAAAAAAATGGGGGAAAATGTAGACTTAAAATAAAATCAGCTGGTCCTATGAATAGACTGCAATAGAAAAACACTTTTAGAAATGGCATTGATTTGATTAATGGTTATGTCATAAAAACACAATTTGCCATTTATTCACCCTTATGTAGTTCATGACTTTCTGTGGAAAACAAAATGTTAAAGGTTGTTCAGAGGTCCATTCTTTTTGTTCCATACAACGAAAGTGAAAGTGGCTAAGTTAGTCTCTAATTCTCCTTTAATGTCCTTTAATGTCATATGACATTAGGGGGAATAAATTCGCACACAATTGAGGAAAAGTGTTTTTACATTCATGAGCAGAAAACTGGAGTACACAAACACAAAAGAACAAACTGAGATAATTTGATGAACAATCTTGATCTTGATTTGAGTGTCTGATGAAACACTCATGGCATTAGTTGTAAGAATGATTCAATGTGTTCCAGTGGAAGGAAAGAAATGAACAAGGTATTTTTTCCAAAGAGTTTGTGATATTTCTGCAAATACAGTTAAAGACCTAGGTGTTATATTAGACAGTAATCTGTCTTTTGAAAACCACATCTCAAATGTTACAAAATCTGCCTTCTTCCATCTCAGAAACATAGCCAAACTACGAAATGTATTGTGTATTGCTGATGCTGAAAAGCTAGTCCATGCTTTCATGACCTCCAGACTGGACTACTGCAACGCACTACTTAGTGGCTGTCCTGCATCATCATTAAACAGACTACAGCTAGTTCAAAACGCAGCCGC